>APFE030306862.1:0-100454 GCA_000404065.3 Pinus taeda
CACCAGAAAGTGGTGAGCTTCAGTATTGTAGCAAGAATGTTACAACTCCGAGGGCTACCAACTTTACTTTATCAACCCAGGGTTTCATATAAACTTGGAGGTGACAGTGTTATATACCCAACATATGCATCATTCTACTCATGTCACTTCTCAACTGGGGCACTTGACCATTAGGGTTCTAGACCATCCCTCTATTGGACTAAAGGGATTATAGCTACTTATAGTGGAATGTAAAACTAGTTCTAGTGCAGAAAAAGTAAATGTTTGTCAATTCTGGAAATGAAAGTTGCTATCTTGTAAATGCTATGATATGACATAAATTATCTAGCTATGAAATGACACAAATCACTTGCAGGAAGGAAACTATGCTAACCTTGCACTCATAAATTCTTGAAAATATGAAGTCATTATATCATTTCAAAATCCAAACATGTATGCATTTAAATATCTCCTTCACACGAGCAGAATAGCTAAAAGTCATAATTGCTAATTTCATAAATATAAAAGCTAATGTTATTTGATCTTTTAGGAGGGAAAGGAATGAAAATATTGGTATAGGTGGCACTTCTATTCATAGAGTCCAAGCTGAGGGGTTAACATACTCCTACATTAGGCTATCCTACCATTTTAGGTCAAGATAGGGTCAAAATAGGAACCTATAAGTTTGCTACAGGAAACAGATACAGGATGTCTTGTACTATTACTGGAAGTTGGCTAAGATTTTTTGAAGGAAAATAATGGTAAAGTGAAGTGTTGGAAATGTGCATGACATTTGTTTAAGGTGTATGGGAGTTGAACATCTCCGAAGGCCAATCCCAACACTTCAAGAATGCCAGATATGCCCAAGACAACTTGCTCAAGGTGGTTTGAAAATAGGGGTTCAATGTATGGCTTGGTATGCTTCAATAAAAGGTATATAAGACTTAGGTGGAGTTAGTTTGGGGTGTCCCTTCTTGCAGATCAAAAATACCTACAAGAAAACATGTTTCTCTCTTCATTTACAAATTATTTCATGTCAACATTGAAAATATGAGTTGAATTTAGAAATTCTAACCTAACTATTGTTAGAGACTAGATCTATGGAATGGACTACATTCTAAGCTACAAAAGTATTAAGGAGAAAACTAACAACTATAAATATTTCCAAGGAATTATAAACAATTATCTAGCTAAAAATGAAAACTTAACCTAAGCAATGAACAAAAGACAAACTCTATTTTTGGTTGTGAGAGAGGGGTCCCCTAATCATGATCCCACAAGGGATATGGGATAGGGGTCACTGTCACAAGATTTTTTGATATATTTTCCTTCACTAGACTACAACACTAATCTGCTCTTTAAGCTAATGAAAGCATGAATTAGCAACAACTTTGATCAACTTTCTGAGCTACATAGAAAATAGAAATAAACTTCAGCAGTAAATCAACATTCTAAGCTAAGAATACATATACAAAGGAGAAGAACTTTTGTTGCTAGGGTTGGGCCCTAACCTAAGAGCTTCAACTCTCTGATTCAACTCAGTGCTGGATCAAAACAAAATTTCTCATTATCATAAAAATGTGAAATACATCATAACAATAACAGTCAAATGTGCTTCATCTTAATGGCCTCTTGGCTACAGTAAAACTTCGAATGCTAATGTGTCCCTTAGCTTTCTTATTTAGAAAAAACTGGAGCTACCAACAACTCCCTAGAAAATAGGGATATTAGTCTCCCTAACTCGGGAATAACTCTTCCTTGACTGGAACTGGCTTGGCTACTGATGAAATCGGCTTGCTTGGCTACCAGTGACACCAAGCTGATGAGATCGAGCAGGAGAATCTTTGAATGATATGGGGATTTAAGGAAGGATATCACTTCCTATAATCTCTCTTTATTGTCTACTCTGAGTCCCTACACTCAAGTCAACTAAAAACGGCTCCAATTTCTTGCATTTAACACACACTAGGCCATATGACATAGTAACTCACTTTTACTCTTCTCACTAAGAAAAATATAATAAAATCTATAAATAAATGTGAGAAAAGACAAGTTAATAAGTTCGAGAGTGGCATTGTGACCCATATAGTTTACCTATTAATGAGCCTCATCACTTGTTTCAAGAACGACGAACTTGAGGAGTGGAATCTTGAATTGATACAATGACTAAAGAACATTAGTAACAATATCTCAAGGGTTGTTGATTTATGGATCGATAATATTTTGGGAGGATTTATCACGAAGTTCGTGATAGATGTGATCATGTACTATAGTGAAGCTAAATGAAGATTTTTCAAAGGACCACGAGGTGAGTTATTAAGATTTTTTTAATCTCTGGATTAAGATGTTATTGTGTGAAAAAGGGATTTTGTGAATGTGGTCAGATTAATGTTTGGACAAAGAGGAAATAAGCTTGAAGGAGGGTCTATGCAAAGTGGAAAATGATATTGAATAGATTTGAAGAATTTCATTGAAACTAACTATAGCCCCTTGTTTGGAGGATACGGGAGTGAATAAGAAAGAAGTAACCCACAATCCCACGACATTCCCCCTCCTGTCCTAAAGGCACGTAGAAATTGGGATTTGACAAGAATCAGGGCATTTTTGAGATTCCCCATCCATCCACCACCCTTACACCCCATCCCCCTCCCCATAATTCCCCTACACCATCACACCCTCCCCCTTCACCTAGCCCCCTGAGAAGGAAAATGGCCAATGACATTAGGATGCCTATTTTTAAAGGATTGGGATCAGAAGATCCTGATCAGTTCTAGTTTTTCGTTGATGCAGTATGAATAAAAAGACATATCACTAGTGATGATGTAAATAAGGTGCAACTCATCACGTCATTGCAAGAAAGAGCGTTAATATGGTATATGAAATACTCTGTGACTAACTTGACTACTTCATTTGATGAAATTAATAAATAATTGGTATCAGAATTCAAAATTCTTAATTAGAATTATAATGCATCATAGAGCTAAAAGAAATCAAACAGACAACGACTGAATTTGTGTGGGAGTTGGATCAGCAATTTAAGGTGTTGATGGGTCAAGTAAGATTTAATGTACCCCAGAACAACATAAATAATGGTTCATAGCCACGCTACTACCACATATTATATTACCTTTAACATAGAAGAAGATCGCAACTCAAGCTAAAGCATTGGGGATTGCGATGAAGTTGGAAGCTTCGCCAATTGGATATACTCATGCATGAGTACAACCGATATAGACTCAACTAGCCAATTTGACCTTGGAATTGTAGGATCTCAAGAAAGGTAAAGAGACTAGATCAAAAATATGGTGTACAAAATGCAAAGTGGAGCATCATTATAAGGATGAATTACCTGTGTTCAAAGATTTTTGGCAAGTGGAGTGCCTAGCCCAGTAAACCCAGGTTTGTGGTGCGAGATTTGTAGAACAAGAGGCCAACATCACTCTAAAGATTTCTACCTATTATATAAGTATGTGCAAACCCTAAAGGAGTTGTTTTGTAAATTGTGTAGATCAGTAGGCCATGATGAGAAAAAATGTCAAAGTTATGACTTGATGATGGAGTGCATTGTTGATACTTATAGACAGTAAGCTGAGGGAAATACATGCGAGGATGATAAGTTGGTCAAGGATGTGGAAAAATTATCTATTATAACTATGGATAGGCAAGAAATTTTGTAAGAGACTGCCAAAACCCGACAACAACCTGCAGTTACTATAAGTTTTTTGATCATGTGATAAAAGAATTCCCTGTCCTTATTGCAAAGCTGCAGGAGAAAATAAACCAGTAGCCTACAACAAATATCCAAATGATGACCATTGAGCTAAGGGAGGATCAACCGTGCATCAACATTATAACAATAAGAGAAGTTGCAAATGGAAATGATAAAGCCAATGGGAAAAGGGAAGTTGAAGCTACATGCATAAGAAAAACTACTAAAAAAGCCCTTACATTTGATATCCTTAAGGAAAAGAAAGTATTCATGGAGGTGAGGTGAATCTTTATGGATGATGGGGCCTTAACCTCTACCATGCAGCCAACTGAAAACGATAACTATGAGATAGTACTGGTTGTGACACAAGATGTGGATATAAATATTTTGAAGTATTTTCTATAGAATTGCATGAAGCTGTTGAAAAATCAGAAGACCGGAGAGCAATTGCAGGAATTGATAGACTCTTCTGCTCCTAAAGAGGTACCGCAGAGTGAGATGCGCACAATGAATAATCTATATAGACACAAGAAGTAGACTAGAAAGGAAATAAGGCTTACAACACAGATTGGGGAATACAACATCGATCAAGTTATCTTAGATCTAGGATATCATGCCAATGTCTTTCCAAAGGTAACTTGGGAATTGATGGGTAAGTTCAAGTTGAAATGGTCAATTATCTAGCTGAAGATGGTGAATAAAATGAATATCGTCCCTCTATGAAGATCATCGGGTATCACAGTAGACACTGATGGAGTGCACACTAACACTGACTTCGAAGTGATTGAGCTTGTGGATGATAGTAATCCTTACCTCGCGTTACTTGGATTGGATTGGACATTTGAGAACATGGATATAATCAACTTGAAGAAAAGGAAAATTATACTTGAAAGAAATAATATGAGAGTTAGTTATTGTGCCATTATATCCATCAGAGGGAGCAATATATATTGAAAATGTCAGAGAAGAGTACAACACGGATGACCTCAACAACATTTATCAGATAACAACAAAAAAAGAAGAATGGATTAGCCCTATTCCAAATGGAAAACTTACTTGGGAGCAAGATAGTTCCTAAACTTTAGATTTAAAAGAGGAATTGAAAAACTAGCATAATAGGATGCATGAAGTGTCTACAAGGTGGTGTGCAAGGATTGTTGAATGGTTCATGGTTATTTGATCATACAATAGATCATTGTTGTCTTTTCCATTTGTTTTAGATTGTCATTGTTATTTTTCTTTCAGTCCATGAATAGGATTAGTTTGATTTTGATCAAGAGCTTTCAATGATAAGAAAGGAAGTGATTTCATTTTCATCTTGTCATATGAATGCAATTGTATTTAGATTAATGATCTGTTTTTCATTGATTAGTTCAAGTAAATTTCACTTTCTTCCTTCCTTTTCATAGTTTAATCATTTCATTTAGAGTAATTCCTAGTTTAGCTTCTTTCATCAAAACATTTTCTTTTATTCTTTTTTTAGAAATTAGTTTCCAACATTAAAATTCATTAGATTTTGTCCATTATCATTTAAAGATTTCACCTGGATGCGGGTGCATTAATAACGTGTTAATGCCTGTGCATGCAAATTGGGCATCTGGCATTCCACTTAGCTAGCTCTAGCAGTTTGAGGTATGTGATTTACAGGCATTAATGGATCATCGAGCTCGAGGTCTGCAGGCAAGTGATTCTAGTATGGCGCACATTCACCACGGCATATTTGCGTTGAGTTCTTCAGATATTAGCACTTTGGTTCTCCTCTGGTGGTTATGTCCTCAGTGCCCCTGCGCAACTCAAAGAATTTGGAAGCCCCCCTGGCTGCATAACTGGTCTCAATCTGCCTGCTTCAGGTATATGGTTCTGGTTCTCTCCGCTAGTGTCTGGTGTATTGAGTTAGTATTCTCCGTTTGCGTCCGGTCTACTGATTTCATCTCACTCGTCTCTGTAAGGTGTTTCGATTTGGTCTTTTCTGAAAGTGTCTGGTTCATGCATTGGGCTTATTCAGTCTTTGCTTGGTTTTTTCTTGTGGTTTATTCCATCTACTGCGAGCTCTACATTTGGGTCTTTTGTACAGAGGTTTGGTCCTCGAACTGGGTTCAATTAGCCTATGTCTGGCCACTTCACTCTCACCTTCAGTCTCCCGGCTCCTTCAATCCGCAGATTCATACTGTAATGGCCCGTCGTCGCGGCATCCCCAGGCGTGGCAGTAATTTAGGGTCCCGTGGAGGTTCTCGGGGTCGTGGTGGCTCTGTCCCTCAATGCATAACTCCGTTAGCCTCTGCCTCTCCATCCTCTCTACCCTCTGACCATTCTAGACCTACCCTGAACAACTCTTTTCAAACGACCTAGTTCAAGTTCAGAAGCAGGCTTAATAAGCCTTTTATCTCAGCTACTATAACTGTTATCTTCTCGGAGGAGGAAGATGATCTTACAAGCTTGGATGGACCCTCCATGGAACAGTCTCATTCTCAAAATTCTAGTGATTTTCAGGGTAACTTGGCTGGAGTCGTCCTCAATGACTCTGCTGCGTTGCACGAGGAGGGCCAACAGGAAGACTTTCAACCTCAGCCAGCTTCACCTCAAGAGCAAATTATTGCTTGTGAGCCTGCGCGCCTCTCTGGAAATGTTCTGAACCTTGTTCTTCCTCCAGAAGGCAGTATGATGGAAGCTGAAAACAATGTGATGGTAACTTGGGTAAGCTCCCCCAACTAGGCAAATGAGAACGCTACAGGCTCTCCACCGCAGGTTCAATTACTCTTGGCTTCAGCGACATGACAACAAGTTATCTTATGATTTCTGGTTTTTGTGTGAAATTCTCAATGTGCATGGCTTCTTTTCTTATCAGCATGAAATTTTACAATCTCCAGGACATAATTTTGGTTTTCAATCTTTTTGTAATAGTGACTGTAAAGGACAACATTTTTGTAAAAGATCAGCTTCTTCTGAAGCTTGATCTTATATAGCTCAGTTTAGTGTTGGGTCTCTCAAGGTTACCATAATTCTCACTTCTATGGTTCTCACTTTTGTAAAAGGAAGGCAATGTGCTACCTGCAACAATCTTTTTGGTAGAGGGCAGGCTATAGCCCCCTCAGAGGTTCAAACCTCTTTGTAAATATTTTTTTCCTTTTATCTTAATAGAATAGTCTTTAAAAAAAAAAAAAAAAAACATTTAAAGATTTCATCTAGAGCCATAAATTTAATTTCTTAGATTAATTTCCTTAGGCATAAGAAACAAAACCCGAAAACAACATAAAACATTCTCAATTAAGTAAGAAATAAGGTTAACTAAGCACATATTGTGCACCACACTTCATTAGTTTACTAACCTTCATCGATAATTTGTGTTAGCAATTTAAGACATTAAATTGACTGAAAATTTTGGCTTCGTTGCCAGGGAAGTGTAATTAGGAGACCTTATTTCTTACATCTAAAAAAAAAGATTAATAATTTCTCAAGTATGTTCTCCTCCCGCGCTTTATGTGATCTAGAGGATCAGAAAAAAGAGTTTAATGAAATATATATGTATCTTTTTAATTTTTTGAAAATATAACATATATAATTTCATTAAATAAATAAATAAAAATTAATTAATTAAAAAAATTGGCCCATGAAAAGGAGACCCATGCATATGCATGAAGCCAGCCTCTGGCTCAGCCTTACGAATATGTGCAGGCCTCCAATCCACGCAAAGACCCATGCATTGCAATAAAAAAATGAAACCTTCTCTTTTCCACATTTGGTCTTCATCAAGTAGCAGTTATTAGGAATCAATTTTAAAAAGTTGTAGAGACAGACAATGAAGGTGAATCAAATGAAGAAACAGTTGATGAAGAAAAGATTGCAGACTGCTGATGAAGAGAAGATTGCAGATTCCATTACAAGTAATTGGAATAAGGGTGATCAATTTGAACTTCTTTGTGAGAGACAAGCCACTATACATCAAAACCTGCAAATAAAAAAATCGAACCACAACAATTTTAGTTTGTTGCAGAAGTAATTGCTAGAAACGAAATTGCCAAAAATGTGTAACTGTTAACAACACATGATTTTAAAATACATTTTCTAAACAAACCAATTGGAATTAGAAAAAATTGAAACATGGGTTTTTTTTGGAATAGGGTGAATTACGTAACATAGAAATTGTTTTCCAAATTTCACAACCATTTGAGGGAATTTATGGTTCTTCAGAGCTCCGTTTTGCAGATTACGTGAGGGAAAAACGATTTGTTTTGAATTGTTTTAACATGGCAAGTTGAAAAAAGAAAAATCCAAGTGAATAATAAACTCTTCTCCACGTGGCATGAGGTCTAAGAGTCCAATTTGATCTAATAAATTTGATTTTAGACACATATGTGTCTCATTCCCTATGTGTCTTATGATTAAAAAATAAATAATAATAATAATAAAATCATTTTCTTTATTAATATATTATTTTTGATAAAGTAAATTAAAAGCAAAAAAAATTACTAAAAAATTAAAAAATATAAATTAAAAAAAAAAATTATAATCTTTTTTTGCAATGATGTTTTCAATTTTTTTGAAGCAATTTATAAAAATGAAAAATACTTGCAAAATTTGATTGAAATAATATTTTTTGTACAAGTATTTTTTTCATATTTTTGCCGCTTCAAATATTTTTTTTACAGCGTGTTATTTTTGCAGCACAAATGCAATTCAATAATGGCTTGCAGAACAATTGGAAAAATATTTAGATGATTTCTGAACATTTGGCATTAATATTGTTGTTGTGTATTTTTCTATGAAGTTTTAACTCGCAGGACACAACAAATCTTTGTGATGTCAATCATTTCACCGTGCACAGTGCATGAAGTCATCCATCAAGAGGGAGTTGATTTATTTGTCATGGTTATTTCTTAAAAATGTATTGTTATCAATATAATGAATTGGACTGAATATAACACTTCTAATTTTTATTAATTTGCTTTATTTGACATTCAATTTTTCCATAAGAATCAGAAAGAAATTAGTTATTTCTTTTTTAACATACTTATGTTCTTTGTGTCAAGTCTTTTGCAGGTTTAGGATGATTGAATGATCAACAAGGAGATTAAATTGTGACGACAATTAGTCTTCAAAAGACCAATCTCATGAGAAACATAAGAACAAGTTCATGTCCATATTCATCAAACCGTTACTCTTCCTCCCTTTCGAATTATAAATCCAACCAAGAACTTCGAATCAAGCCACAATTATTTTCCCAGCAAGAGTCAATTGTTCATTCTCCTTCATTCACACTCTTTCCATATACTCCAAAAATAAAAGCAAAAATCTTACTTTCATTCTTATTGCCCATTGTCATTATTATTTTCCATTGTCATCTTCCATTTTCATTTTCCTTTTCCTATCCTTTTCATTTCGCAATTAAGCCCTGCTTCAATGCAAATTATTGATTCCATAGTCATTTGAGTCTAAAATCCTTGCAAAAACACCTCAAGGCTTGCATGCCTTAATGGCAAGTCCTCATGCTGATGAAAAATGGAAATACATTAATGTCCCTTGTTCATCAGATCTTCTAGGTACTCGAAAATAGAAAAATTATTCATACCTAGCAAGATGTGTTTGGGCATCTTGACTCTCAATGTCATCAATAGTGAGAGTTCTCGTGTTGACTAATGGCATCCATTAATGGCCACTAAGTCAACAATTTCCTGCTATGTTTGACATGAAAACATTTATTCACATACCAGGAATTGTGCCAATAAGTTTTAAAGACATGAAGACTATCATTTTCAGCATTTTGGGGCAAATGTAGAAGACATGCAGCTACAGAATTAGATGATAGCTGCAGAATCAAATAATAGCTGTGGAATCAAATGGAAACAACAGAATCAACGTTATTCTGCAACAGATTCAACAAGATTTAATAAAAGAAATAAAAATTCATCTTGGCTCTTTTCTCCATGACTTGTCCAACCACTTGAAGAAGATTATGATCAGAATTTTGCAACCACCACACATGCAGCTCATCCATTTCCAAAGGGTAAATTAAGGTATGTCATTTTCTAACTTTTTACCATAAAATTCCTTGAAAAGCTAGAATGATAATTTTTGGAAAACACATTTCTCTTCCTCATCTTATAAAATTGTCAATATCATCAGTTGGGGGCAGGGGGGGTGGTGGATACATCCATATTCATATTTTGTCGTATTCATATCACATTCAAAGGCCCACATACTCTCAAGAGACATTAACTATTACATTATTGTTATGAGCATACAAAGGCTTTTCAAAAGTACTAAAAAGATAATTGGATACAAATACAATCATGGTTTTCACACAAGAACCAACCATGATGCAATCCAATAAATATATGCTTTGCAACAATATGTTAGGGCCTAGATTTTCCTCAAGCTGAAAAGGCAAGGGTCTAGGTTAACATCAAACCACGCTCAGCCTCATAGCTATCCCTACGAGGATAGGAGAGGGCTCTCTCCGAGTTGATGTCGACAAAGATAATGGATGGGGCTCAAGATGACTGAAATAGAGGCTAATGTTAGGCTAGATATGAAGTACAAGGGTTTGATTTGAGTTTTTAGGAGTTTTTGTGTTGAAACAGGGAAAGGCACATTTTGGCTTGGGGATGAGGCACAGTTTTTTCAGAGGTCTATTTAGGGAAAGGTAGGCGATCATCTTGATGCTTTTAAAGGGAATGAATGGGTAGATCATACTGGTGAGGAGATAAGGAGAGCAAGAAGATTTCAAGGATTCTCCTTAAACAGATGAAAACATGGAAAATCAAACAAACTTAAAGGTAGAGCATGACAATCTATGGATTCTACCTTAATACTTCATTTGTTCAATTGTAGAAGATGATAGTAAGGAAAATGATACACATAACAACTTACAATTACTGAAAGAAGCACACCATCAAAACATAAAGCCACATGGATCCCAAACAGTGCTGCAAAATCTTGGTCTTTCCTTAGGCAAAAATGCAAAGATAATATGTACAATAGTATGCCAAAGCAATCCCAAGTGTCCAACCATGAAAATGACTTAGAAATTACATAATATAGACAAGACAAACCTCTTCCCTTGCCTCTAGGGGTCGAGCTCATCATTCTAGGAGCTGTTTGAACTAATTCTAAACAAGGAACTGAAATCTAGGTAATCAAACAACTTACCCCTATATGCTAGGAAACTGATTCATTCATTTAATTTTCACCTTTTAGTGAATGAATCCTCTAGAACAAGTAAAAATGTGCCAAAATCACATCATAGTTATTATATTACATCATGAAAAGTCAAGAGTAGCATCAAGAAGAAAAACTGGTCAAAATTGGGCGAATTTCTGAGCTGAATAGTGAAAGCAGGCCAAAATTCTCTGTGCGCCGCGCCAAAATCTGTGTGCATGGTGCCACTTTGGAGCTGATTTTGAGGCACTTCCTGAAGTCCAAATTGAGCCTAAGTGTGCTTGTTGGAAATCCCTACCTGTCTACTTTCCTACCCAGGTAGAATTTCTGGATTTGGATGTCATTTGCCCCTCCAAAACCTCAATCTCCCAAGACTGCTTTCTGTGTGTCAAAATAGGGGCAGTGAGGTCATTTTAGGGTGTTTTTGACCCTTTAGGCAACCCAGAACTTGATGAAATCCTGAGGTAATCCATGAGAATACATAACTTTTGATGAAAAATCCAAAAATGTAAAGTTTTCCTCCTAGAGAGATACCAATGATAAGCGCGCGCCAAGTGGCACTACGCACAGGGCAGAAAAACCTGTTTTTAAAGCCAAAAAATTCAAAATTGACAAAATTTGCTCCAAATTCCTTGAAATTCGGACTAAAGGCCTATCATTGAGTATCATGTTCAGCCAAGGAAGCCTTGGCCAAGATTTGGAGCCTATCATTCCTTTTGCGTCTCCTCAGTACCCTCCTGGCGCATGCAGTTCAGTGGTAGAATAATTGTCTTGTTCATATGATGTGTCTGGGTCCGCTGCCTCCATGGTGCTGCAATATGTATGTTGAGTAGGTGTTTGGTTTGGAAAAGAGAAATAAGTGATGTGTTTTCATTGCCAATGTGCCACAGAAAAATGAGGGAATGTGAGGAAGAATATGGGAGGGGTAAAAGTAGAATGATAGGCACTTAGGATATGGAGAATGTGAATCAGGGATGGGAGTTTAGAGGATAAGTGATTAATTGCAATGACGGGGTTATGAGAAGGGAAGGGTTCACAAGTAGGAAAACAAACTTGGCACCAAAATTACAATTTGAAAACACCAATTCATCCACACCAAAGGAGAAAAATTTTAATGCATAAGGTTTATATTCTCACACCTTGACCCTTTGAATCTTCCCTCTAGACGACACCCCACACAAGTTAAATTCACTAGAAGAGCTCTTGAACTTACTTGGAGCAGAAGAAATTGTGAATTTGATGATGAAATGGCAAGAAACTAGCCTGTAGGTTCTATGTACTACACACAAACCCAATGTGCCACGCGGCCTATGTGTTCCATGCCAGTGTAATTTAACACTAAAAATTTGCCCTCTATGCGCCACCACCCAGTTTTTAGTGATGTTTTCAGGAGACTTTTGAAGGCCTTCCCAGTGTTCAAATGGAGCGTAGGATAGCTCGTTGGAAAGGTATTTGAGTCTACTTTCCAACCCAATTATAATTTTTCAATTTTGAGTTAACTTTACCTATCAAAAGTCAAATCTCCCAAGACTGGTCAAAATGTGCCAAATGAGGCTGCCTAAAGGTAGAGTGCTGTTGTAGTCAACTTTTGAATGCCTTCCTCAACTCCAAATTGATCTCATGATAACTCATTGGAAATATCTGTGTGTCACGTTATCATTTTACTCATCAAGCAATTCATTTGGCCAACCAAGCTAGGAGAAAGCTTGATTTTCCCAAGGTCACTACGGAGGTGCATCAATTCTCCCGAGGCAATTGTATTTTTGACATTTCTCTAAAACCATGACACTTGTGTAAAACGTGAAGGAGGTTTATCTTCCTTGGCATTTTGTGGACAAAAACCTCTCTCAAGTTTTCCAAATTCATCTTTCCTTGCTCAGAAGAATCATTTGAGTAAAACGTACCCTGATGTGTGGAACAAGGGATTTTTCGAAATGAAGCAAAATGAAGGGGATAAGGGGATTCTAAATTCTTGAGAAAATTTTTGGAAGTGGGGAGGGATGTTAAGAAGTAGGAGAAAGTGGAATCTCAGAAATTGAGTGAGGGGAAGGGGTCCAAAAGGGCTAAACACAGGCCCAACCTAGAAAATTGCCAAGTTGTAGCAAGAAACTAGGGTTTGTGCGAAAATGAGGAATTTAGGGGATTTTAGTGATGGGAAGTGTTTAATAAGGTACATTATGGATAGAGGAAAGTGTATGAACATCAGGATACAAGTTTTTCTGATGATTTGTCCATCCAAGAGAAATTACCTCCAAAACCCTAGGAGAGGGAAATGGACCTTACCTAGGCACAACTGAAGCATGAACAAGGTATAAAATAACCCAATGGAACTTGAAATTATGATGACAACCCTCTGAAAGATGGCACAATCATCTGAATGGTGACATGAAATGTCATTTGGACAACTTTGACAAGGGCGAAAACAAACCCTAGACCTAATACCTAGTGACCAAATTTTGCTTGAAGACTCACTGAAATGACAAAATTTGACCTTGACACCTTAAAATCATTTTGTAAGAGCATGTTTGATCACTGGAGGAAGGTTGCAAAGACTGAAACTAACAGAATAATCAAATTATCATTATACAAGGTTCAAAGATCAAAAATGAATGCAAAAACAAAATATGGTTGTAACACAAGAACCAGCCATGTTACAATTCAACTAAAAGACTTTACAAAAGTATGAAGTTATCAAATGATGTCATGCAAAGTTAAGCCAAAGATGAAGGATAAAAAAAATTAATATAATAGATTGCATGAGGACATGCAACAACTTCAGTTGGGGGTATGTTGGGCCTTGAAATTTTCATTCACTTCCATTACATTTTCACTTATATTTCCATATTGGCACCTTCACTCCACCTCCATTTCATTACATATACCTTACCATTATCATTATTTGGTCACATTTATGTTTTTCCAAACTTCATTAATTCTTAGCATTTTTTAGTGAATTTATGGTTAAAAATTAGAAAATAATGTGCATATGCTTATACCTAACAAGTGGGATGAGATTGTTGACATGTGTAGGTCAAAAGGAAGCTTCTTAAAGACCCTTATGTGGCCTTCTAATGGCAAATTCGACTTTGAGTGGAGAAGCTCATGGGATCATAAAGATATGTGTCTCACTTCCTATTTGTATTGGAACTCTAAGAAGATATGTGTCTTATCATTTCCTATTTTGATTGTAACTCTAGAGATATAGGGAGAGATTCATGGACTCTCATTAATGAGATAACTTTTCAGCTTTTTGTATCAATAGGGGGAGTTTTCTTCTATCATTTTATGTGTAAAGTTAGAGAATTCCTCATGTTTTGAAAAAGAAGAAGGCTTGCATTTGGAGCTTCTCAACTTTCCATCCTGATACTTTCGGATTGGCCATCTACAATGTGTGAGATTTATTTGTTTTCATAGAGTAAGATTTATTTTCTTTCATAGATTAAGATTTATTGCTTTCTTAATTACTATGCAATCTTATGCTAATCAAAGCATCTCAAGAAAAGAAAATTCTCTTTTCCAAAATTGGATTGTGTTTGAAGCATTGGAGCATACAGTGATCTTAGTTTTCCTTTAGATGTTTTTATAATGCTTTCTTAGGATTAAGTTTTACATCGTTGTTTAATCTTATGTAGAGCATTTCAAGAAGGTAGTTCTTCCAAAATTGATTTCTTGAGGCATTTAGAACAGACAATGATTTAGTTTCCTTTCTCATGCTTTTTAGATTCAATTTCTTATCTATTGTGTTATCTCATGTTTAACGTTTCAAGAAGGTAACCCTTCCAAAATTGATTACTTAAAAACATTAGATTACACAGTGATTGCAGGTTTTTACATGTTTCCTTTATGCTTTCCTAGATCATGTTTTCTTTTATTTAATGTATAATCAAGTACTTAATCACTTCAAGAAGATTGCTTCCTAAATTGAATGGTTCATGGGTATTTGATCATACAATAGATCATAGTTGTCTTTTCCATTTGTTTTATATTGTCATTATTATTTGCTTTTAGTCCATAAATAGGATTAGTTTAATTTTGATCAAGAGCTTTCAAGGATAAGAAAGGAAGTGATTTCATTTTCATATTGTCATATGAATGTAATTGTGTTTAAATTAATGCTCTGTTTTTCATAGATTAGTTCAAGTACATTTCCTTTTCTTCCTTCTTTTTCATAGTTTAATCATTTCATTTAAAGTAATTACTAGTTTAGTTTCTTTCATCAAAACATTTCCTTTTATTCCTTCTTTAGAAATTAGTTTTCAACATTAAAATTCATTAGATTTGTCCATTAACATTTAAATATTTCATCTAGAAGAATAAATTTCATTTCTTAGATTAATTTCCTTAGGAATAAGAAACAAAACCCCAAAAAAACATAAAAACATACTCAACGAAGTAATAAACAAGGTTAACTAAGCACATATTGTGCACCACACTTCATCAATTTACTAACCCCTGTTGATAATTTATGTTAGCAATTTAAGACATTAAATTGACATAACACTCTGCTCACATATTGGACACCTATAATACCATCCCTGATGACGATGCTTCTCCTCCCTATAGGAACACAGTCCTTGAGGCCATCAACCAAGACTACCCATGGGCTTATTTCAATGGGTCTGCCCGGGATGAAGGGTGTTGGGGGGGATCTATCCTATAAATATTTGATTCTCATTTCTTTAAAATCCAAATGGGTCTGGGAAGGGGCACAAATAATTATGTTGAGCTAATCACCCTCAGACATCTCCTAAATTTTTCCATGGAGAAACACTACAAGAATATCCAAATCTTTGAGGACTCCAAGAATGTCATCAATTGGATAAGCAATACATATATTTGTCATGCTTATTCTCTGAGACCCATTCTAGAAGAGTGACGCAGATTCATTGCACATTTTGATCATTTTGTTTGTTGCCATATATACAGGGAACAAAACTAGATTTCTGATCAACTATCCAACGCTGGCCTCGTGTTACATGGATGATTTAGGAGTAGAGGGACGATGATCTATATCAATACCACCATCGCCAATACATGGACTACAGAGCATAGCTGGCCCAGAGGGGCCTGATTTACATTTTTATATTTTTGTTGCATAATTTATTAGTACATATGTATATCTCGATCATATTAGCTATATATAAAGGAAGATAAAATTGTACTCCCTGTGTGGAGTTTTTTTAACTTTGAAATTATTGAACTATTCTCCCTACATGGACATTCATAGATCTTTCTATATATATATATATATATATATATATATATATAGGAAAACAACCTCACTATATAGCATATGCGACATAACATCTACAATATGTAATTTTCTTACTATCAATGGAAATTATGATTTTTCCTTAAGGAAAAAAAGTAGCAACTTTGATCAAATTTCTAAGCTACAAAGAAAATAGAAATAAACTTCAGCAGTAAATCAACATTCTAAGCTAATAATGCAAATGCAAAGGAGAAGAACTTATGTTGCTAGGGTTGGGCCTAACCCAAGATCTTCAGCCCTTTGAGTCAACTCAGTGCTAGATCAACACATAATTTCTCATTATCATAAAAATGCAAAATACATCATAACAATAACAGTCAAATGTGCTTAAGCTTAATGGCCTCTTGGCTACAATAAAACCTTGAATCCTAATGAGTCCCTTAGCTTTCTTATTTATACAAAATTGGAGCTACCAACAACTCCTTAGAAAATAGGGATACTAGGCTTCCTAACTCGAGAATAACTCTTCCTTCACTGGCACTGACTTAGCTACCAATGAACTTGGCTTGCTTGGTTGCCAGTGACACTGAGCTGATGAGACAATGAAAGAGAATATTTGAATGATCTAAGGATTTAAAGAGGGATACCACTTCCTATAATCTCTCTTTCTTGTCAAATCCAAGTCCCTGCACTCAATTCAACTCAAAACTGCTCCAGTTTCCTATATTTAACACACATTATGCCATAGGACATAGTAACTCACTTTTACTCTTTTCTCTAAGAAAAATATAATAAAATATATAAAAAAATGTGAGAAAAGACAATTTAATAAGATGGAGAGTGGCATTGTGACCCATATAGTTTACCTATTGATGGGCCTCATCATCACCCTACTACTGAAATTGTTGCTCATCCTTTGAGCAACCTAGTCATCTATATGCATATCCTTCATAGCCCTATAGCCTCCCTGACATCCCTGTGGGTAGTGTCTCTTCTTGAGGATAGAACCCTACATTTTTCTCTATCTCTTCCCATTGCTTTCTTTCCTCTTCTTCCTTCCTACCTTCCAGCAAACCCAACAACAGAGGTGGAATGAACTTAAGTCCAATCCAACTGATCTTTAATCTTTGCATGGCCTTTTTATATAGGGGTTTTCTCTATAATGCATTCATCAATCTCTTTGGAGAGTGATACTCCCTGATCCTAAGACTGTTTGGTAGGTTATTCCATCTCCTCTGGCATGCTTGTTGGTTCTCAGTCCCCAATAATCTTAGTGTCTTCAAAATGGGAGATGGTCTATCCTTGGGTAGGCAGGTATCTTAGTGCAAGTTGAGAATGATTAGAAATGATGATGTGGTTATTGATTACAACACTTGAATTTATTTTCTTTAACATAATGTAGAGGGGTTCCTTTTCCTCTTTTTCTACTATTCTCTTCAACTCCTAAGCCTTGGATTCCTCATGACTCATCCATGATGTAAGGACCATTAGCTACAAGTCTCCCAACTTTTCATTGGTGTCCCAAAAATTCAGGTTTGTTAAGGCAAGGTTGTGCAGTTAGAATTCAAATATCTTGGCCTTGTCCTCAAGGTTACTCTTTTCACACAAATCAATGAATTGCATGCAATCCTGGAATGTAATGGTCCCCTGTTATTCTAATGTCTTAATTTGGAATTGTATCCATTGGATCTTGAGGTAAAGTGCACATGATTTGGATGGAACTCTACATTGAAGTGGCTCCATGGATAGGCTTGCCATGGTGGCCAATTGGGTCTCCTTTACTTGCAATTTCCTCCTCATCCATGTGTTTTCTACCCATGGTTATGTTTTCATGGTGTATTCTATATCTCTCAATTCACTCAACTCCTTACCTGTCTCTAGGATTTTTTCTTCCATAAGGTCTGCATCTTCTACTTTCTTTGATTTAGCGATACGCATCCATTGATGTGTCCTTCCTCTTTCTTTCTGAATTTCAAAGAAGAGAGGGATAACCATTTTTGTGGGATCACGCTACCTCCTTCAATGAACTTGTAGTAGGAGCTCAAGTTTGGGTTGTGGACTAGGCTTCTATAGATTTATAAAATCTCTGTAGAAAACCTGATGTAGGTTAACCCGATAATACAATATAAATCAAAGCAGAATATTATAACCTACTTCTACTATCAATTTCTGGAAGATTAAAGATGGAGCTGAACAATATAACCAGAAGAAGAAGACTCAATCACACAATACACATGAAAATACTTTGAGGAAGCCTCAGTTAAAAACCCCACACTATTTTATTATCATACATGTGGAAATACATAGGAATTATACAAATCCTTAGCTCTCACAGCTAGCCAACTCACAGTACAATCCTCATAGATGCTCACAAGTAATCTTGGCTTCTCTCCAACCTTCCTCTCTACCCTCCAAGCTCCTATTTCCTTGCGCTATTCCTTGTGGATGATTTCCTGTTACCAAGTGGATGATCAATCCTCCAAAACTGTGCAATCTTCAAGGATGAGTCCTTGACTACATGCATGAGTTTTATTTATAATAAAATACATGCAACTAACAGTACACTATCCTTGCACATTAATATCAAATAGGTCTTTATCAGAATAGACATGCATGAGTTTTTGATAAGGGAATCTTCAGTTAATTGGAGTACCACTAGTTGAGTGCATGGATGCATCAACTAACTATTAACTCACTATTAGTTCCTCAAATAGTTTAGAACTAATTTAGCTGGACTTAAATCAGTAAACTGAGTTAACTAATTACAACTCAAATATAACTCAATTATCTCCTTAATTTAAGGGATAACTCTTGCATGACTTTAGAAAGAATTCTAACTTGAATTTCTCCAACTAATTAATTCAAAATAAATTAATTAATTATTTCCAAGTAGTTGTTAAGACTAAATTCAATTTTAACTCACAATTTAATTCAAGGAAAAATTAAATTGGAATATTCTTGTTTCCATATTTCAACACTCCCTCTCAACAAGAAAGGGATTATCTTCCACCCTGATCATGTCTCTATGGAACTCGAATTTACACTTTGACGATGCCTTTGTCAAAATGTCAGCATCTTGCTTTTCTATCTTTGCAGCAACATGATCCTCCTCGCTACGCAATCTTTGAGATGATGATACCGAACGTCGATGTGCTTGGACCTATCATGAAATATTGGATTCTTAGAGAGTTTGATACAACTCTTATTATCGCAATAGATCACATTTGGACCATTCTCTGGTAAAACAAATGAACTAGGATTTTCCGCATCCAAAGGGCCTCACATGCTGCCTGACTTGCAACCATGTATTCTTCCTCTACCGAGCTGAGTGCAACTAACCTCTATTTCCTACTATACCAAGAAACTACTGCTGACCCAGGGTTGAAAATCCCTCATGATGTGCTCTTCTGATCTGATGGACTCCCTACCCAATCTGCATCATTGAAGCCCTATAGCTTCACTCCCTCTGTCTGTCTGTACCATAATATACTGAGATGTGCCTCTAAGGTAACTCAATACATGCTTTGTTGCCTTCCAAAACATCTTGGTGGGCGAAACCATCGCTTGACTCAGCTGGTTCACCGCATAGCATAAATCTGGTCGTGCATTCACTAAGTACATCAGTAAACCCACAAGCTGCCTGTACATAGTAGCCTCTACCACTTCTCTTGAAGTAGCAATTTCATTCCTCCAATTACCTACTAGAGGAGCCTACATGGGCTTACACTTCTCCATTTGGAATCTCTTGAGTATCTCATTGGCATACTTGCCCTGAGACACAAACAACTCCCCATCCTTCTGCCACACTTCCATGCCAAGAAAGTAATGCATGAGACCCATGTCTTTCATCTCAAATTCTCTTGCAAGGTCCTCCTTTCAAGACACGATCAACTGATCATCACCAGTCAATATGAGATCATTAACATAAAGTATGATTATCAACAAGTTACCTTTCACCTCGATGTGGTACAGGTTTGCATCCACTTCACTCTTTGTGAAGCCCAACCTGGTGAAGTAGTTGTCTATCCTGGTGTACCAAGCATGAGGTGCTTGCTTCATCCCATACAACGCTCTCTTGAGTCGGCACACATGCGACTCATGATTGAAGGTCTCAAAATCTTCTAGCTACTCTATGTGCACCTCTTCCTCAATTTGGTCATTGAGGAATGCAGTCTTCACATCCATCTGATGGATCTTCCAACCCATCTGTGCTGATAGTGCCAACATAGATCTGATAGATGGGTACCTTGCAGCAGGAGAAAAAGTCTCATCATAGTTAATCCCCTCGACCTATGAAAAGCCATGAGAAACAAATCTTGCCTTATGCTTCTCCACACTACAATCAACAACTTGCTTTACTTTGTAAATCCAACAGGAACTCACAACTGACTTATTCTTCGGTCTCGAAACCATGTCCCAAACATTGTTACGAACTATGGAGTCATACTCCTCCACCATAGCATCAAACCGAAATGGCTTTTGCACTACTTCCTCAAAGGAATATGGCTCAGTCTCAACACATTCCCCAGCAAGGGCCATGTATCTAGTGTACCTCTTAGGTGACCTCCTCTGTCTGCACTGAGAAGATGGTGCTCCCACATTCACTCTCGCATTGTCCAATAGCCTATCAACTTCTTTTGTACACTTCCATCCATAGCTAGAAGACTCTTCTTGAGTGGATGTCTCCACTCCTGGAACCTCTACATGTGTCTACTTCACATCAGTCTGAGGCTCCTCCTCCTTAGGAACTAATATTTCCTCCATAGCCTATAGTTGGAGCTCTCTCTCAATGGAAACTTGCATGGCCTTCTGCTCATCAAACTCGAGATCTCTGCAAACCACTATCATCCGACTGGTAGGCAAGTACACCTAATAGTTTTGAGGTGTATCAGTGTACCCCACATGTATCCCCAACTCTATTGTCTGCTCAAGATTCTTCCGTGCATCCTTTGTCACATGGAAATATATCGATGAGCTAAAGATCCTGAAGTGACCCACATCTAGTCTCTTACAGGAGAAAGCTTCCTCTGGTGTCTTCATCCCAAGTATGCGATGCGGGCTTCTATTCTGCAAATAGAGTATTGTGTTGCATGCCTCAGCCCACAATTGAAGTGGTAGGCCTTGGTCATGCAACATTACTCATGCTGCCCCTACAATAGTTCTATTCTTCCTCTCTGCCACCCCATTCTGTTGTGGGTTATGAGGTGTCGTCAACTCTTATTTAATTCCTTCCACTGCACAGAAGTCCTTAAACTCTTGAGAGACATATTCTCCACTGTTGTAGCTTCTCAAGGCCTTGATCTTCTTCCCTGAATCTTTCTCGATCAAAGCTTTGAACTCATAAAACTTTGTGAAAGTTTGGTCCTTCTTCTGCATGAAATAATCCCAGCATTTACGAGAATAGTCATCAATGAAAATCACATAATACCTTTGCTTCGTTGTGGATTCCATCGAGAATGATCCACACAAATCAGTATGAGGTCACTCTAAGATAGCCTCTGCTCGACTCTCTTGATCATAAAAGTAATACTTGGTGTACTTTTCAAAGGTAAAACCTTTGCATGTGTCAACTTGCTCAAGTTTACCTTTGGGAAGTATTGTAGATATCTGTCGCATTATCTTCAAATCCCCATGATGAAAATGGCCCAACTACCTATGCCACAACTCGCCAATGTCTTGGCTTTGCACCAGTTCTTCTTTTGTACTCAATGTTGCACAATCATCTACCTCTAGTTTATAGAGATTCTTCACCCAAATCCCTATCCTCTTGGTCTGACCCATGGCTATGTGTCTTAGGAATGCCTTTCCTTTAGTAAAGACAACATGGTGGCCTTTGTCCTCCAACATCATGACTGATACCAAGTTCTTCTTCAGTCAAGGCACATACTTCACATTTGTCAAGGTGATAGGACCTCCATGCTCCATCTGAAAACCAACCGCGCCCAATCCTGAAACACTATACCTTCCATTGTCACCCATCTCTATACGCATCTTGAGGTATTTCTCCTGCAAGGCACTGAATAAATTTTTATCACTAATCATGTGGAATGAGGCTCCATTGTCAAGATACCAGCCTCATAACCCATCATCGATGACACCATGCATGCAATGAGGGTAAAGTCCATTTCGAACTGAGAGGTTAATGCCTCACCTTCCGATCCTTTTGAGGATTCCTTCTTGGACTTTTTTGATGGGAAATTAGTTGCATAATGTCCCATCTCCTGACTATTAAAGAATCTTACTCTAGACATGTCACCCTTCTTCCCTCCATGAGAAGAATTCAATTTGAAATGGGAAGCCTTCCCCTTCCCTTTCCTTTCCTTACTTGCTAAGGCCAAATTTTCTTCACCATCATTCTTGGATGAAGAACCATCTCATGTGATCCTCTTGGTCTCTTCCTGTATAGATCCGACCACAGTCATTCCCAATCCAACAGTTTCTCCCTTCCATTCACACAGTCTAGGTAGCTATTCCAACTCATTGGACAGCCAAGGAGAGCGAGGCTCACCATATCATCATCGGTGGTAGTTATTCCCACACTACCAAGCTCATCTCTATAGGTGGTGAGCTTGTTCAGATACATGGAAATAGTATCTCCCTTCTCCATCTTGATTCTTTGAAGCTTATCCTTGAGCACCAATTTCCTCTAGTCACTACTGTTCTGGTAGAGGTCCTTCAATGTCTTCCACATTGAAAATGGAGTATCCTTCCCATGGAGACTTGAGACAATATGATCTTGAACTCCCTCAAGGATGATCAGTCTCGCCTTTGCTACACACTTCTTCCACTCAGCCAACTCTTGTGCATTAGTTGAAGTTGGCTTTTGGATTTCTTGATCAATGAATTCCTTCAATCCATTGTCTTCTAATACGGCCTCCATTCTATATTTCCATGCTATGTAATTCGAGCTACCTTCCAAGGCATACTCAAGTCTCAAGCCATAGAACACCATTGGCCAATCCTTGAAGTATGGTATGAATTTGATTTGCACCTACAACCCCGAAGATAGTTATGCAAATCATGAACATATGAGAGACAAGATACTTACTTCTCACTATAATTCTTGAGATTATGACAATTGGAGACCAAGTTGACCCTAGGCACACCCTTTCAGACTTCCTGTGGAATTTCACTATTTCCTATAGCTTCCTATAGCCTTTTATGATTCCTATAGTTGTTTCCTATAGGATGGCCAAAGCAAGGTTCAACTTTTTTGATGGATTTCCAAGGTTGTCCCTGTCTCCTTGATTTTGAAATGAGCGAAAAAAATGCATGAAATTTTGGGGTTTTATGCTATTTATGGTCAGGACCTAGGGCGTTGTGCTCGCTAGTAGTGGTATGAGATTTCTAAATTTGAACCTTTGGCCCACCATTGGTCATCATTCATGTACTCCTCATAATCATCACCCACTTACTCTTAACTGATTTAGACCACCTTTCTAACTGATTCTCTCAAATGTGACATCCTTACTTGCCATGCTGACTGAAATATCACTTTTTGATTATGAGCCGAGGGTGGCCAACTTAACTGGCCACCTCCAGTTTAAAAAAAAAAAGCCTTTCTTCGACTTTTACACATTTTTCACCATATCGTACCTAGGGAACAGCTAAGTAAGTTACATACCTGGGCCTATATTTTGTTGATTGATGCATGCTGGAGTAGTTGACTTTTGTGCTGCTACTTAGGGAAGTACTTCCTTTCTCTCTTTCTTGTTTTCCTTTTGGCTCATGTATAGCTGACTTCTTGTCTTGTTCACGTGTGTAGGTGCTTGATATCATTTTGTTGTTGTTGATGTTGTGGAGTCTTGCTAGGAAGAACAAGGTGCTCATGGATGATGGTACTCTTCCTTACTCGGGTTGGGTACAAAGAATGATCTTCAAGTTGTTTGCAGCAGTGGAATAATCTACTATAGGAGATCTTGTAGCTGCTATAGGAAATCTTGTAGAAACCCCCTTTTCTTCCTTTACAAGTTTTTTTTCTTCAAAGGGATGGTGAAAAGTGGTGTAGGGGTTGGAGGATGATAGAAAGATTTGATGGAGTGGTGAAGGTTTGTGGAAATGGAGGACATGTGTCCCTTTTCTTTATTATAAGTTTTTTGACATTTTCTTGTGTTTTCTGAATGAAACAAAGCTAGATATGGGTTTTTTTTATTTGAATGAAGGGTGGATGGTTGATAGGTGAGCGATTTGATGAATTGTAGGTTTCCTAATCAACCTAGAATAAGCACACAAGATTATTTTCTTATTGGTTCCTCCTTTCCTGTAGCATTTCAGGTCATACTGTAATGCTACAGGATCTTCTTGTAACAACTACAAGACATCCTGTAGCACACTAGAAAATGCTAAAAAAACTAATTTTTGAGGCCTAATAATGGATATGAGTAGTAGGTACATGGTTGGCATGGATGACATGGAGTGGATGGAGGGAGAAAGTGAATGAAACTGAGCATGAAATCCCTATAAGTATGCAAGTTCTGTTGTCTTCAATAACTTGCAAAATGACAAAATTTATTAATGGACGGGTTGGAGTTCCCTACTATGGTAATCTTTTTTTTCTGTTTTTCTTTAGGGACACACAGACTACCTTAGGAGAGGTTTTCAACTTGCCTGCCTGCCCTAGGTGCCTCAAGGGAGGTTTTCACCCAGGGATCTATTTTTTTCACTCCTGGGGAGCCTCAAGGAAGTTTTCTAGCCAAGTCTTGGCCCCAGATGTCTCATGGAGGTTTTCATCCAAGCCTCTTATTGTATTTTTATTTTTCTCTTTTTTCTTCACAAATAAAATAGTTTTCAAAAATTTTGACTTGGAAGCTAGGAAACTTCCAATCACATTTACCTCCTTGATAATGGTGTTAATGAACTCTTCCTTTAACAATGGTGTTTTGTAAGCCTTCAAAATATATCCATTGACAAGAAAGGGAATACCTTCCTCATCAATGGTCCTGATTTGAACAACTCCATCTTCATGGCACTTCTCTATCAGGTATAGGCCTAACCACCTTGTCATCAATTTTCCTTTGAAGTCCTTGAACCTAGATTCATATATCGGAGCCCAATCCCTTGTTTAAGAACCTTGGGCTTCATGTTCTTGTCATTCCAAACCTGCATCTGTACTAGGATAAATCCATTGTGTAGGAGGGCCATCATCATGAATTCATCTAGGCCATTCAGATGGAGTAGCCACTCTTGTTGTGCTTTTTTAACATCCAAATCCAACTATGCTACCATTCTCAATGTGTTGTACTCAAACCCAATGGAGAACATAGCCTTCTTTTCACAGACCAAGTCATAAGGAGTGAAACTAGTAGTTGTCTTCCAAGTTGTATTGTAGGCCCAAGTGGCCTCCACTAATCTGTCTGACCAATCCTTTCTGTTGTTGTTCACAACCTTGGTGAGGATGCCTTCTAATGTCACGTTGGTGACATCTACTTTTTTATTGGCTTGAGGGTGATATGAAGTAGATGTTATATGATTTATCCCATGTTGTCTTAACAAATTTTTGATTAGATGTCATGTGAATTGAGCTCCTTGATCAGTGACTAGCTCTCTAGGGTACGTAAATTTTTAAAACACATTTTCCCTTAAGAACTTAACCACTTTCTTTTCTGTTTCTACCTCGACAACCTTGGTCTCAGCCCACTTTGTCAAAAATCAGTTTATACAATTATGTACTTTTTCTACCCTATTGGTGGGTCAATTGGCCCAATGAAATCCATGCCCCACTTGTCAAATGGCTCTAAAGCCACCTGAATTTGTAAGGGATATTTCATATGTGGGAGTAGATTTACCCATCCTCTGACACTAATCAAATTGACTCATGTACCTTCTTGCATCTTGGTCAAGCGTGGGGTAATAGTAGCTAACTTGGAGTACCTTGGAGTTGTCCTTTTGGCAGCAAAGTGACCTCCGCAAGGCCCATCATGCCAGGATAAGAGGATGTCAAAGACTTCCTCTTCCTAATAGGTTCCTCAAATATTTTAGGGTTTTCTCCAAAAGGGTCTTCTAACTCTTCTGCAGTCAAAGAGGAAAGCTAACAGTCACTAAAGAAGAGAGAAGGTTGACTGTTTGATGGTGTGGGGATATTTGGAAAGACTTTCCCTAAAGTGTCTCTACTCCTATGAGGCATGAAAGAAATATATCTTTTCTTTTTCAGATGAGCTTTTTTAAAACTAAATGCAAGACAGCAAGGAAAGCAAGAGTAAAATCTACCTAGTAAATGAAAAATAGAAAGAAAAAACATAAATTACATCTACTTAGACATCTCCTTGGTGACGACACCAGAAAGTGGTGAGCTTCAGTATTGTAGCAAGAATGTTACAACTCCGAGGGCTACCAACTTTACTTTATCAACCCAGGGTTTCATATAAACTTGGAGGTGACAGTGTTATATACCCAACATATGCATCATTCTACTCATGTCACTTCTCAACTGGGGCACTTGACCATTAGGGTTCTAGACCATCCCTCTATTGGACTAAAGGGATTATAGCTACTTATAGTGGAATGTAAAACTAGTTCTAGTGCAGAAAAAGTAAATGTTTGTCAATTCTGGAAATGAAAGTTGCTATCTTGTAAATGCTATGATATGACATAAATTATCTAGCTATGAAATGACACAAATCACTTGCAGGAAGGAAACTATGCTAACCTTGCACTCATAAATTCTTGAAAATATGAAGTCATTATATCATTTCAAAATCCAAACATGTATGCATTTAAATATCTCCTTCACACGAGCAGAATAGCTAAAAGTCATAATTGCTAATTTCATAAATATAAAAGCTAATGTTATTTGATCTTTTAGGAGGGAAAGGAATGAAAATATTGGTATAGGTGGCACTTCTATTCATAGAGTCCAAGCTGAGGGGTTAACATACTCCTACATTAGGCTATCCTACCATTTTAGGTCAAGATAGGGTCAAAATAGGAACCTATAAGTTTGCTACAGGAAACAGATACAGGATGTCTTGTACTATTACTGGAAGTTGGCTAAGATTTTTTGAAGGAAAATAATGGTAAAGTGAAGTGTTGGAAATGTGCATGACATTTGTTTAAGGTGTATGGGAGTTGAACATCTCCGAAGGCCAATCCCAACACTTCAAGAATGCCAGATATGCCCAAGACAACTTGCTCAAGGTGGTTTGAAAATAGGGGTTCAATGTATGGCTTGGTATGCTTCAATAAAAGGTATATAAGACTTAGGTGGAGTTAGTTTGGGGTGTCCCTTCTTGCAGATCAAAAATACCTACAAGAAAACATGTTTCTCTCTTCATTTACAAATTATTTCATGTCAACATTGAAAATATGAGTTGAATTTAGAAATTCTAACCTAACTATTGTTAGAGACTAGATCTATGGAATGGACTACATTCTAAGCTACAAAAGTATTAAGGAGAAAACTAACAACTATAAATATTTCCAAGGAATTATAAACAATTATCTAGCTAAAAATGAAAACTTAACCTAAGCAATGAACAAAAGACAAACTCTATTTTTGGTTGTGAGAGAGGGGTCCCCTAATCATGATCCCACAAGGGATATGGGATAGGGGTCACTGTCACAAGATTTTTTGATATATTTTCCTTCACTAGACTACAACACTAATCTGCTCTTTAAGCTAATGAAAGCATGAATTAGCAACAACTTTGATCAACTTTCTGAGCTACATAGAAAATAGAAATAAACTTCAGCAGTAAATCAACATTCTAAGCTAAGAATACATATACAAAGGAGAAGAACTTTTGTTGCTAGGGTTGGGCCCTAACCTAAGAGCTTCAACCCTCTGATTCAACTCAGTGCTGGATCAAAACAAAATTTCTCATTATCATAAAAATGTGAAATACATCATAACAATAACAGTCAAATGTGCTTCATCTTAATGGCCTCTTGGCTACAGTAGAACTTCGAATGCTAATGTGTCCTTTAGCTTTCTTATTTAGAAAAAACTGGAGCTACCAACAACTCCCTAGAAAATAGGGATATTAGTCTCCCTAACTCGGGAATAACTCTTCCTTGACTGGAACTGGCTTGGCTACTGATGAAATCGGCTTGCTTGGCTACCAATGACACCAAGCTGATGAGATCGAGCAGGAGAATCTTTGAATGATATGGGGATTTAAGGAAGGATATCACTTCCTATAATCTCTCTTTATTGTCTACTCTGAGTCCCTACACTCAAGTCAACTAAAAACGGCTCCAATTTCTTGCATTTAACACACACTAGGCCATATGACATAGTAACTCACTTTTACTCTTCTCACTAAGAAAAATATAATAAAATCTATAAATAAATGTGAGAAAAGACAAGTTAATAAGTTCGAGAGTGGCATTGTGACCCATATAGTTTACCTATTAATGAGCCTCATCACTTGTTTCAAGAACGACGAACTTGAGGAGTGGAATCTTGAATTGATACAATGACTAAAGAACATTAGTAACAATATCTCAAGGGTTGTTGATTTATGGATCGATAATATTTTGGGAGGATTTATCACTAAGTTCGTGATAGATGTGATCATGTACTATAGTGAAGCTAAATGAAGATTTTTCAAAGGACCACGAGGTGAGTTATTAAGATTTTTTTAATCTCTGGATTAAGATGTTATTGTGTGAAAAAGGGATTTTGTGAATGTGGTCAGATTAATGTTTGGACAAAGAGGAAATAAGCTTGAAGGAGGGTCTATGCAAAGTGGAAAATGATATTGAATAGATTTGAAGAATTTCATTGAAACTAACTATAGCCCCTTGTTTGGAGGATACGGGAGTGAATAAGAAAGAAGTAACCCACAATCCCACGACATTCCCCCTCCTGTCCTAAAGGCACGTAGAAATTGGGATTTGACAAGAATCAGGGCATTTTTGAGATTCCCCATCCATCCACCACCCTTACACCCCATCCCCCTCCCCATAATTCCCCTACACCATCACACCCTCCCCCTTCACCTAGCCCCCTGAGAAGGAAAATGGCCAATGACATTAGGATGCCTATTTTTAAAGGATTGGGATCAGAAGATCCTGATCAGTTCTAGTTTTTCGTTGATGCAGTATGAATAAAAAGACATATCACTAGTGATGATGTAAATAAGGTGCAACTCATCACGTCATTGCAAGAAAGAGCGTTAATATGGTATATGAAATACTCTGTGACTAACTTGACTACTTCATTTGATGAAATTAATAAATAATTGGTATCAGAATTCAAAATTCTTAATTAGAATTACAATGCATCATAGAGCTAAAAGAAATCAAGACGACTTTTTAGATGCATAAACATGGATGTGGAAAGGAAGAGACCAATTTGGGCCTCCAAGTATCGGTGCAGTGGTCAACTTATCCTTCAATATTTCCATTGCCTCTTGGCAACTATCTAACTAGCAAAATTCAAACTCCTTGGCCAGTAGTCCAAACTATGGTGAGACTACTTTTGTTGAAGTCTTTGATAAATATCCTATGGTATCCATCTAAGCCCAAGAAACTCCTGACGTCCCTATGCTTTTGAGGAGTACATACCCTTTTTATGATGGCAATTTTATTTGGGTCCACTTATATTCTTTCTTGAGATATTGAATGACCCAAAACAATCCTTACATTCGTCAAGAATTCACATTTCCCGGGACTAAGTGATAGGTTCATTTCAATGCACTTATTTAATACTTTCCACAACTTAGAGAGAGCCTCCACGAAGTCACACCCGTCAGGAGTGAAATCATCCATATAGATTTCTACAGATTCATGGACTAGCTCAGAAAAGATAATCAGAAGTGGCCTTTGAAAGGTGGTAGGGGCATTACATAATCCAAAAGGAAGGACCCTTTAAGCAAAGGTACCCCAAGGAGAAGTGAAGGTGTTTTTATCTTGGTCCTCTAGGTTGATCTGGATCTGGTTATAACCACTGAATCCATCCAAGAAAGAGAATAACTTCATCCCTAAAAGATCATCTAAGACTTGATCAATGAAAGGTAGAGGAAAATGGTCTTTCTTAGTGGCTTTGTTTAGCTCTCTATAATCCACACAAATCCTCCATTTTCCATTATTCTTTGGGACCACAACTAGAGGGGACACCCACTCACTATCTAAGATGGGGTAAATGAACCCTGCATCTAAAAATTTCTACAACTCTTCCTTCACTATGTCTTTGAGGGTTGGGTTCATTCTCTCTGAGGTTGGCACACTGGTTTACATCCTTCCTTAATGTATATGTGGTGAGTACACACCGAAGGATGCACTCCCTTCATTTCCTTATAGCTCTAGGCAAAAGCATCCAAGTTCTCTCTCAACATGTTGCACAACTTCTCTTCTTTGTTGGATGAGAAAGAGGGGTTGCTTTTCAATGTTTTAGATGGACCAAATTCTACCATTTTGACATGATCAAGACTAGGGTCAACTAGGCATAAATTATTCCAATTGTTATCATCGAATTCCTTCACCAACTCATTAAGACGCATGGTTTTGGGGGGTTGGGTCTGTAGGATTTGATCAATGAGGTAATATTCATCAATTTGCCCTCCTCCTATAATAATATCTAGGGTACAAATTGGATAGAATGTTGTATGATATATGTCATTTTAATCTTCCTCTTCCAACCATAAGAGCCGGTCATGCTTTATGGATGGTTGAGAAAGAGGGTACACGACCAACTATTTGGGAAAATGCATATTCTTACTGGTCATGTTCCCAACTATATAACTTATGTAAGCATCGGAAGTGGCTAGCCATGGTCTTCCAAGGATGAGAGGATAACCATTGAATTTTATCTTGGGCTGGATAACTAAGAAGCCAATAGGATACTCCCAGGAATCAATAGAGACCATTACATCCTCAACAACTCCCTCAGTAGTTACGGTGGATGTGTGTGAAATTTGTAGTACTATTGTGGTCTTTCATAAGGATCCTTGGAGATTTAGTTTGAGAATGGTATCCTTATTCATCACATTTATGGCAGCCACAAGATCAATCAAGGTGTGAGGGACAATTATGTCATCGATGTGCACATATACCACAGGAATTGCAAGGTCTAGATACTTTGGGCAAATTGCTCTCCCCAACATTAGGTCAAACAATTGACCAATGACATCGATGGTAGGGGTGTATTTATTTGTCCTTGTAGGATGTTTGAAGCATTTCTCCTTGATTATATTGTTGTAGATGGGGACATCCTTGATGGTTTGAAGGAGTGGGATTTTCACACAAATTTTTTCCAATTCTCCCAGAAGTTCAGTCTCTTCTGGGGTATGCTAGTTAGGATGGATCAATATTTTAGGAAAAAAAGGTGGATTGGATTTGGGAACACTCTCTTTTGTTTCCACTTCAATATCCTCAAGTGGAGATGGAGGTTGGTTATCGAGTAGCACTCTTCGAGACCTGAGGTGAATTTCTTGAATTTCCACAGCATAGTTAGGGTAAGATGTCTCCCCACTATAGACCGATTATGCCTACTTCTTGTTCGCGTTCAGATATGGTTGGGCAAGTATCTGAGGTTGGTTGGGTGGAGAAGGATGGATTAGTTGAGGTTGATATGAAGGTGGAGGTAGTAAAGTAGGAGGTTGGTTGAATTAATTCCTCCAACCTTGTGATGGGGTATTCCACTAAGGATGTGGAGAAGCATATGGCTGAAATGATTGATTGGTAGGTTGGGAAGGATAATGAGGTGCATAAGACCAAGAAGAAGGTGTGGACCATGAAGGGTGAGTAGGAGAACACCAAGGGGGCATCGATGGATTCTGATTGGGATGGTAGTAAGAATAATATGCAACTTGCATGCTCTGTTGGTATGGCCTAGGAACTTGAGGCCTCCTTTGGTTGATATAATAGAGTTGTTCAGCCCCACCTTCAATGCCTTCATACACAACCTTCAATCCAATAAGATAATTGCAATTATCTATGGAATGTTTTTCCTCACAGACCAAGAAAACCTCTATAAAATTTAGTGGAAATTCATTTCTCGGGTGCCTACTAGTGCATTTAGGGAAAATGATAGTTAAATCTCTCTCTAATTCCTCTTGTTTCCTATTGATCTACATAGTATCCATTTGCAGAGCAAAGGTGTGCATCATTTCACTTTAAATTCCTCCAATATGTTTCCAATTTCACTCTTGATAGATGTGTTGGAAGAAGAGGGACTGGCCAAAGCTTGACTAGCCCTACCCTTCTTTCTAGCAGCCCTAGAATGGTTTCTGAACACTACCTTCATATCATTATAGGGAAGCTTATAAATGTCCCCTCTAGAAAACATGTTTAAGGTTTCCAGAATGTCCTCCCTAATTCCTCCAAGTAGGACTAACTTGAGTGATTCAGGATCAAGGGAGCATCTAGCCCTTTTGTAACTAAGTTGGAACCTTTTCTTATAATCTTCCAGGGATTCATTAGGTCCGAGGGTCATTCTAAAGATTCAATCTTTGGTTTCTTTGGACCTACAATATTCCCTGTACTTGTTGTTAAAGGATTGTTGCATTTGAACCTAGGTAGTGATGTTATCCCTAGGTAGACCCGTGAACCAGCGCAAGGCTGCATCCTTGAGAGTGGATGGGAACAACTTCAACTTCTCGTCATTAGAGATATAATCATAGGTTCTACAAATGACAACAAACTCAAACAAGATGGTATCAAGGTCCCCTGAGGTTAGGCCATGGAAGTGATGAAGGGTAGAGGGACTTATCTTTTTCATCATAGTATCTCCATTAGTATCTCTAATGGGAACAACACCCTCATTCTTGTTTTTCATCCTCATTTATGTTTTCAACCATGGTGTAAGTGTGTGGAATGGTGTCTTCTTCTTCTTCCTAATAGGTTCCTCAAATATTTTAGGGTTTTCTCCTAAAGGGTCTTCTAACTCTTCTGCAGTCAAAGAGGAAAGCTAACAGTCACTAAAGAAGAGAGAAGGTTGACTGTTTGATGGTGTGGGGATATTTGGAAAGACTTTCCCTAAAGTGTCTCTACTCCTATGAGGCATGAAAGAAATATATCTTTTCTTTTTCAGATGAGCTTTTTTAAAACTAAATGCAAGACAGCAAGGAAAGCAAGAGTAAAATCTACCTAGTAAATGAAAAATAGAAAGAAAAAACATAAATTACATCTACTTAGACATCTCCTTGGTGACGACACCAGAAAGTGGTGAGCTTCAGTATTGTAGCAAGAATGTTACAACTCCGAGGGCTACCAACTTTACTTTATCAACCCAGGGTTTCATATAAACTTGGAGGTGACAGTGTTATATACCCAACATATGCATCATTCTACTCATGTCACTTCTCAACTGGGGCACTTGACCATTAGGGTTCTAGACCATCCCTCTATTGGACTAAAGGGATTATAACTACTTATAGTGGAATGTAAAACTAGTTCTAGTGCAGAAAAAGTAAATGTTTGTCAATTCTGGAAATGAAAGTTGCTAACTTGTAAATGCTATGATATGACATAAATTATCTAGCTATGAAATGACACAAATCACTTGCAGGAAGGAAACTATGCTAACCTTGCACTCATAAATTCTTGAAAATATGAAGTCATTATATCATTTCAAAATCCAAACATGTATGCATTTAAATATCTCCTTCACACGAGCAGAATAGCTAAAAGTCATAATTGCTAATTTCATAAATATAAAAGCTAATGTTATTTGATCTTTTAGGAGGGAAAGGAATGAAAATATTGGTATAGGTGGCACTTCTATTCATAGAGTCCAAGCTGAGGGGTTAACATACTCCTACATTAGGCTATCCTACCATTTTAGGTCAAGATAGGGTCAAAATAGGAACCTATAAGTTTGCTACAGGAAACAGATACAGGATGTCTTGTACTGCTACTGGAAGTTGGCTAAGATTTTTTGAAGGAAAATAATGGTAAAGTGAAGTGTTGGAAATGTGCATGACATTTGTTTAAGGTGTATGGGAGTTGAACATCTCCGAAGGCCAATCCCAACACTTCAAGAATGCCAGATATGCCCAAGACAACTTGCTCAAGGTGGTTTGAAAATAGGGGTTCAATGTATGGCTTGGTATGCTTCAATAAAAGGTATATAAGACTTAGGTGGAGTTAGTTTGGGGTGTCCCTTCTTGCAGATCAAAAATACCTACAAGAAAACATGTTTCTCTCTTCATTTACAAATTATTTCATGTCAACATTGAAAATATGAGTTGAATTTAGAAATTCTAACCTAACTATTGTTAGAGACTAGATCTATGGAATGGACTACATTCTAAGCTACAAAAGTATTAAGGAGAAAACTAACAACTATAAATATTTCCAAGGAATTATAAACAATTATCTAGCTAAAAATGAAAACTTAACCTAAGCAATGAACAAAAGACAAACTCTATTTTTGGTTGTGAGAGAGGGGTCCCCTAATCATGATCCCACAAGGGATATGGGATAGGGGTCACTGTCACAAGATTTTTTGATATATTTTCCTTCACTAGACTACAACACTAATCTGCTCTTTAAGCTAATGAAAGCATGAATTAGCAACAACTTTGATCAACTTTCTGAGCTACATAGAAAATAGAAATAAACTTCAGCAGTAAATCAACATTCTAAGCTAAGAATACATATACAAAGGAGAAGAACTTTTGTTGCTAGGGTTGGGCCCTAACCTAAGAGCTTCAACCCTCTGATTCAACTCAGTGCTGGATCAAAACAAAATTTCTCATTATCATAAAAATGTGAAATACATCATAACAATAACAGTCAAATGTGCTTCATCTTAATGGCCTCTTGGCTACAGTAAAACTTCGAATGCTAATGTGTCCCTTAGCTTTCTTATTTAGAAAAAACTGGAGCTACCAACAACTCCCTAGAAAATAGGGATATTAGTCTCCCTAACTCGGGAATAACTCTTCCTTGACTGGAACTGGCTTGGCTACTGATGAAATCGGCTTGCTTGGCTACCAGTGACACCAAGCTGATGAGATCGAGCAGGAGAATCTTTGAATGATATGGGGATTTAAGGAAGGATATCACTTCCTATAATCTCTCTTTATTGTCTACTCTGAGTCCCTACACTCAAGTCAACTAAAAACGGCTCCAATTTCTTGCATTTAACACACACTAGGCCATATGACATAGTAACTCACTTTTACTCTTCTCACTAAGAAAAATATAATAAAATCTATAAATAAATGTGAGAAAAGACAAGTTAATAAGTTCGAGAGTGGCATTGTGACCCATATAGTTTACCTATTAATGAGCCTCATCACTTGTTTCAAGAACGACGAACTTGAGGAGTGGAATCTTGAATTGATACAATGACTAAAGAACATTAGTAACAATATCTCAAGGGTTGTTGATTTATGGATCGATAATATTTTGGGAGGATTTATCACTAAGTTCGTGATAGATGTGATCATGTACTATAGTGAAGCTAAATGAAGATTTTTCAAAGGACCACGAGGTGAGTTATTAAATTTTTTTTAATCTCTGGATTAAGATGTTATTGTGTGAAAAAGGGATTTTGTGAATGTGGTCAGATTAATGTTTGGACAAAGAGGAAATAAGCTTGAAGGAGGGTCTATGCAAAGTGGAAAATGATATTGAATAGATTTGAAGAATTTCATTGAAACTAACTATAGCCCCTTGTTTGGAGGATACGGGAGTGAATAAGAAAGAAGTAACCCACAATCCCACGACATTCCCCCTCCTGTCCTAAAGGCACGTAGAAATTGGGATTTGACAAGAATCAGGGCATTTTTGAGATTCCCCATCCATCCACCACCCTTACACCCCATCCCCCTCCCCATAATTCCCCTACACCATCACACCCTCCCCCTTCACCTAGCCCCCTGAGAAGGAAAATGGCCAATGACATTAGGATGCCTATTTTTAAAGGATTGGGATCAGAAGATCCTGATCAGTTCTAGTTTTTCGTTGATGCAGTATGAATAAAAAGACATATCACTAGTGATGATGTAAATAAGGTGCAACTCATCACGTCATTGCAAGAAAGAGCGTTAATATGGTATATGAAATACTCTGTGACTAACTTGACTACTTCATTTGATGAAATTAATAAATAATTGGTATCAGAATTCAAAATTCTTAATTAGAATTACAATGCATCATAGAGCTAAAAGAAATCAAACAGACAACGACTGAATTTGTGTGGGAGTTGGATCAGCAATTTAAGGTGTTGATGGGTCAAGTAAGATTTAATGTACCCCAGAACAACATAAATAATGGTTCATAGCCACGCTACTACCACATATTATATTACCTTTAACATAGAAGAAGATCGCAACTCAAGCTAAAGCATTGGGGATTGCGATGAAGTTGGAAGCTTCGCCAATTGGATATACTCATGCATGAGTACAACCGATATAGACTCAACTAGCCAATTTGACCTTGGAATTGTAGGATCTCAAGAAAGGTAAAGAGACTAGATCAAAAATATGGTGTACAAAATGCAAAGTGGAGCATCATTATAAGGATGAATTACCTGTGTTCAAAGATTTTTGGCAAGTGGAGTGCCTAGCCCAGTAAACCCAGGTTTGTGGTGTGAGATTTGTAGAACAAGAGGCCAACATCACTCTAAAGATTTCTACCTATTATATAAGTATGTGCAAACCCTAAAGGAGTTGTTTTGTAAATTGTGTAGATCAGTAGGCCATGATGAGAAAAAATGTCAAAGTTATGACTTGATGATGGAGTGCATTGTTGATACTTATAGACAGTAAGCTGAGGGAAATACATGCGAGGATGATAAGTTGGTCAAGGATGTGGAAAAATTATCTATTATAACTATGGATAGGCAAGAAATTTTGTAAGAGACTGCCAAAACCCGACAACAACCTGCAGTTACTATAAGTTTTTTGATCATGTGATAAAAGAATTCCCTGTCCTTATTGCGAAGCTGCAGGAGAAAATAAACCAGTAGCCTACAACAAATATCCAAATGATGACCATTGAGCTAAGGGAGGATCAACCGTGCATCAACATTATAACAATAAGAGAAGTTGCAAATGGAAATGATAAAGCCAATGGGAAAAGGGAAGTTGAAGCTACATGCATAAGAAAAACTACTAAAAAAGCCCTTACATTTGATATCCTTAAGGAAAAGAAAGTATTCATGGAGGTGAGGTGAATCTTTATGGATGATGGGGCCTTAACCTCTACCATGCAGCCAACTGAAAACGATAACTATGAGATAGTACTGGTTGTGACACAAGATGTGGATATAAATATTTTGAAGTATTTTCTATAGAATTGCATGAAGCTGTTGAAAAATCAGAAGACCGGAGAGCAATTGCAGGAATTGATAGACTCTTCTGCTCCTAAAGAGGTACCGCAGAGTGAGATGTGCACAATGAATAATCTATATAGACACAAGAAGTAGACTAGAAAGGAAATAAGGCTTACAACACAGATTGGGGAATACAACATCAATCAAGTTATCTTAGATCTAGGATATCATGCCAATGTCTTTCCAAAGGTAACTTGGGAATTGATGGGTAAGTTCAAGTTGAAATGGTCAATTATCTAGCTGAAGATGGTGAATAAAATGAATATCGTCCCTCTATGAAGATCGTCGGGTATCACAGTAGACACTGATGGAGTGCACACTAACACTGACTTCGAAGTGATTGAGCTTGTGGATGATAGTAATCCTTACCTCGCGTTACTTGGATTGGATTGGACATTTGAGAACATGGATATAATCAACTTGAAGAAAAGGAAAATTATACTTGAAAGAAATAATATGAGAGTTAGTTATTGTGCCATTATATCCATCAGAGGGAGCAATATATATTGAAAATGTCAGAGAAGAGTACAACACGGATGACCTCAACAACATTTATCAGATAACAACAAAAGAAGAAGAATGGATTAGCCCTATTCCAAATGGAAAACTTACTTGGGAGCAAGATAGTTCCTAAACTTTAGATTTAAAAGAGGAATTGAAAAACTAGCATAATAGGATGCATGAAGTGTCTACAAGGTGGTGTGCAAGGATCGCTAAAGTAGTGAGTTGTATGACAGTTGAAGTATGTGATTTACCTTTGTACAATGTCTTGGGTGATGTAAATACTCTCTTTCAAGATTATGAAATACAAGTACCTAAATGTCAAAGATTGCTAGCTCTAGATCAAGAATTGAGGGCTACTCCTGCTAGATGGTGGGGTACTCACAAGAAAAATATAAGAGATTGGAAAAAGTGTAGAAGGTTGATGTGGGTAAGATTTGGTCAGTAGAAGCAAAGCTCGTAGAATAATATGATGGCCAAAATGATCCTAGAGACCACATACAGCTCTATATGATATTTTGGGGAGAAATTCCATGAGAATAATGGGTAAATGGATTCATCCATACCCTGGATAAAATTCCCCAAAATTGGTATCTAGAAATACAACGTTGACATGGTAATACTAGCTAGGCAGAAATGGTTGATGGATTTATAATGACATTCAGATTTGAAGATTATTGTCCACATATAGATGCAACTTTGAATATAGTTAAGAATACTATTTCTTAGAACGAAGTTCCAATTAACTGGCAACCTGATTGAGCTGCGCAAATATGTAATGTAATGTAATGTTAGAATCTCATTATGGAAGACGATGAAGATCCTCGCAAAATTGACATCAAATAATCAAAAAGTCATCATGAAGTAAATAGACCTGAGATAGAGATGCATTATATAAGGAAGCCATTAAAGATGAGCAAGGTGAATATAGGGTCATAGATTGAACTAAAGTATGCAATAATAATAGATTACTAGGATGAAGACATAGTCAACAAGATAAAAAAAGTCTCTTGCATGAATATCAGAAGTTGTTCCCCACTAAGTTTTTAGTTATGAAAGGCATATTAGGAGATTTGGGAGTTATGAGGATTCCTTTGAAGCTTGATGCGAAGCCTGTCAAGTAGAAATCTTATAGATTGAATCCAAAATACAAGGAGAAGGTGAAAGAAGGATTAGAAAAAAATATTAACAACTGGGATAATCGAACCTGTCAGCGTGTCTGAATGGGTAAGTCCCACAGTCATTCAGGAAAAGAAGGAAAAAGGGGAAATCTGAATTTTTGTTGACTTAAGGAAATTAAATGATGCATGTCTACATAACCCCTTCCCTACACCATTTACAAATGAAGTAGTAGACAATGTAGGTGAACAGGAGGCCTATTATTTCACAAATGAATTTTCAAGATACCATCAAATCAGGATTGTGCCAGAAGATAGACATAAAATGACTCTTGTGATAGAGTGGGGATCTTATCAGTACACAATGATGCCTTTTGGATTAAAGAATGTGCCTACTATATTTTACATAGTTATAATTGCGACCTTCAAAGAATATATACACAAGTTTCTGGAAGTATACTTCGATGATTGGACAGTCTTTGGTCTATTAAAGAAGCATGTGGCAAGCTTAAGGTTGATGTTGGATACATGTAGATAGTACCATATCTAATTGAAATTGAAGTAGTGCATATTTTTTGCACCATTTGGTATACTATTGGGACATGTATTTTATAAACAGGGATTAATGGTGGATCCCGTGAAGATCGCAGTTATTGTGAACCTTCCAGCACCAAAAATAGTGAGTGAATTACACATGACATTGAGACACATCGGCTACTACAGAAAGTTTATAAAGGGGTATGTACAAATAACTATGCCGATGGAGAAATTGTTGAAGAAAGATGTGAATTTTGAATGGAGTGAAGAGTGCTAGAAGAGCTTTGATGTACTAAAAGAGAAGATGGTAACTATGCCTATTCTAGTTTTTGTAAGTAGGAAACTGCCTAACGTAGAAAAGAACTATAGCATGAAAAAAAGAGAGGGATTAGCTATGGTATATGCATTACATAAGTTCAGGTACATTCTATTGGGGGCGCATTTGAAAATGTTCACCGATCACTTTGTGCTGAAATATTTGGTGAATAAGCATGTTTTAGGATGAAATATTTGTTTACTCTAGGAGTATGACTTCGAAGTTATAGTGAAGCCAGGGAAATTGAATGCTAGACCTGATCACCTATCAAGGATAGAGACAAGAGAAGAACCCTCAAATATAGAGGATAACTTGCCTAATGCGCAGTTATTCACAAATATAGTCACAGATGATCACTTCACATATTATTCAGTTTTTAGCCACATAAATTGCACCCACAAAGTACATTATGAAGCAAAAGAAAGAATTAGTCATTCGAGCAACTAATTTCTTTTTGATTGTTGTACACTTGTACAAAATGGGACCGAATGAAGTATTTCACAAATACGTACCTGAACATGAATGATAGAGTATTCTGGCAGAAGGCCATGGAGGAGTCATGGGAAGGCACTATGCAGGAAAAGCCATTGAACATAAAATCTTGAGAGCTGGGCTATGGTGGCCCATAGTACATAAGGACGCAAAAGATTTCTGTCAAGCATGTGATGTATGTCAAAGGATAGGAAACTTATTTAGAAGAGACAAGATGCCACTAATGCCATAGGTGAATTTTCTAGCTTTTGAAAAATGGGCTATTGACTTTCTTAGACCTATTAGTCTATTAGGAAAGAAGATTGGTGCGAGGTATATAATCACTGAAACTGATTATTTGACAAGATGAGTTGAGGTACAACCATTGAAGGATTATAGCACAAAAAATGATGTGAATTTCATCTTTGAATATATATTGTCCAGGCTTGGTAGTCCAAATATCTTGATGAACAAACAAGGAACACATTTCTTGAACAAGACCATTGAAGCACTAACTGAGGAATTTTAGGTTTACCACCAGAGGAGAACTCCTTATCATCCCAGGAAAATTGATCGGTGGAAGATTTAAATAATATTTTGGAGAGTGCATTGACCAAGGTATGCAATGTGAACAAAGATGACTAGGATTTAAGGATTCTAGCAGTGTTGTGGGCATATAAAACTACATGGAAGAAATTGATATGGTAGACACCGTTTAGGTTGGTATATGGATGAGAGGCATTTATTCCTTAAGAATACATTGTGCCATGTTTGAGAATTGCAACTATCACAAACATGGAAGATCCTAACTTTATGAAGGAAAGAATGTTGTAGATACTAGCTCTAGAAGAAGACAATTTCGTAGTAGGGTTCCATCAGAAAGGGAGAAAGACTGGCATGATAGGCATATCAAGTAGAAGACATTCCAAGAAGGAGACATTATATTATTATATTAGAGAAAATTCATGAAGTTTCCAAGAAAATTTTAAAAACATTGGTTAGGACCATATATCATCAAGCAAATATTTGATGGTAGTGTAGTTTAGCTTGAGAAATTGAATGCTCAATTGATTCCAAGAAGGGTGAATGGTAGCATATTGAAGATATATAGGGACGAATTTGTCCCTGGAGCTTCACACTGAAAAATGAAGGGAAGGAAGCCTTAGTGCCACATGCAATTGAAAGTGAGCATGGGAGTATAAAATACTATGTAGAAGGGGACTTCGCTGAAGGAATATTACTATGTGATACTCAGGAGTACGATGAAGTCAGAAAGAATTGCAACAGTGAAAAGGTAATTGCACAATAGAGGAAGGTTCATCGAAGATGACTAGAAATATGATCGTTGGAAGGAAAAAACTATCATTAAAAGGAAATTTCCATTAAGGGGCACAAGCGAAGAGCATTTATGAAGGACAACTAGTTGTATCTATCCCCATACCTACATTAAATGAAAAAATATTGAAGCAATGATGATGTTGGATTTAAAATATGTTATAAAAACCATATGTCGTGCCACATTTGACACTTTGTTGTCTAGATGGGTTGAGAAATTGTACCTAAGAGTGAAGATAAGAGAGCTATTGTATGTCTGAGAGGATTTTTGAGGAACTTGTTCGAATATTTGCATAGAATGGATTAGCAGGTATTATGGAGGGATAAGAAGAGAAGGTACCCATGTCCCCAAGGCACTAGAGGTCACCAAGAAAATGGGTACCCACAGAACCACATGCAAAGAAGAAGCAGGAAAATATACCAGCTAAGGTCTCTGGGGCGGAACTCAGAACATCCTTGAGGAATAAAACATAGAAGGAAGTTTGAACGAGGAACAAAGAAAATAAGGGGAAGAAGCCTATGCAGAAAGGAAAGAAGCTGATGTGATAGAAGGCATCTCAACAGATCAATGATTGTGAAGAGGAGGGTGAATTTCAATGCATGGATACAGAGGATGAAGATATTCTCGTTGTACTCCCACCTTACATGCCACCAAGAAAACCAAATTCCAAGCTGATTAAGGAACCAAATTAGAGTAAGAATACCATGTACACTCCATTGCTACAAGAGGAAGTGTTGTTTGAGGGAAAAGTGTTAGGGAAAATCTCCGAGTTGAAGATGGAAGACTGGGACTTTAAAGATTAGAGCAGATACCCTCAATTTGAACCAAGTAGATATTTGAAGCAAGTTCTATACCTAGAAAGGGGAGTCATGAGGCTAGAACCATTCCAGTGGGCTGCAATATTACAAAGAGGGAGCCTCTTGAATATGATGAATGTGCCACACTTCAGCCAAAGAACATCTAATACAATCTGTGTATGACAACTCTTCACCCTCATACATGATGGATGTATTTGGCTAGGGGCGAGGATCCCGATTGATGAGATGTTAACCAAAAACATTACATCTTTTCCTCATCAGGGAAAAGACCCCACAGAAGAATGTGTGGGAAATAATAAGGACAAGGAGATGGCACAAATGACGAAGGAAAAGTTTGGATTAGTGAAGAAGTTGTGAGGATATGGAATCAATTCCATTTATGACCAAGGAGTGTGTTTCTTCGTGCACATCTTGGCAGGTAAGATAAAGAGGAAGTGCAAGGTCAATGAGATGCTTGTAGTTGTAGTGTCTACGACTAAATAGTGCAGTGTAGGGGTCAAGTTTAACTGGGTTGCCTATCTGTGCATGGAAATTTTGACAGATTGTAGGGAAGCATAGGAAGAGGGGAAGATGTTCCACTACGCGTGGCTAATAATACTCATTGCACTACTTGCATGGAAAGAACCAAAATACTTGCAATTTCCATCTGTCGAGGTGGATTTTTATGAGGTAGTGAGGTATGCCTCCCTCTAGTTTACTAAGGATCCGACGCGCGCAACATAGAATAGGATTTTCTTTGTGGTGATGAGAATGGATCTACAGATGATGGTGAATCAACATCCAAGGTTGTCACCTAGTTTATATAACCAGTATTGTTACATTACAGGTTTCAAAGCGAACTTCCATAGGGCCTACGTCAAGGCAATAAACGACTCAACTAGGACATGGAACCCATTTTCATGCTTAGTAACTGAGGATGATTTTCCCACTGTAGTACAAAAATGGTTGAAAAATGGATGAATCCACTCAGTGGAGCGGTTGGAACAGAGAAGGGTACCCTGCAGGATGAAAGTACAAGTGGAAAGGATGAAATATAGAAAAAGAGGAAAGAGAGTAGGAGCATGAGGAACCCCTTAGTGATGCACGAGTATCATAGGATTCACATTTTATTTTTAGAAGGAGAGACATAACAATTGTGGAAGGCAAGAAGAAAGGCACACAATAGATAAGTCCAAGGGCATAGAAGTGCTTGTCCTCACTAATGGGGATATCGACAAGATCAAAGAGAAGGTCCAAGAGATCACATTGAATACCTAGGATAGAATTGATGATTGATATAGAGCGATCTTGGTTCAGGTACAAGAGGGCATCACAAAGCTGAAGGTGTTTCCACAGGTAGAAAAGTAGAGAGAACAAATAAATTGACCACTATAGAAAGAGAAAAGAATAGAAACGCAATTTAGCGTTAGAATTTTTCAAGTTCCAACTGAGGAACTTTAGTGGCACACTTTGGAGGAAAAATAATGATCCAATGCATGGAATATTGTCAACATTAATATTGTTGGATTTCCCATTCAGATGTTGCACAAATTCCATGAAATTTTGACAACTAAGCTGCAAGAGCGGGAACAACAAACCTTGGCGTTGACCATGCAGGTGGAAAAGGGGAATGTTGCACTAAAGAAGGATCTGGAGAAGGTGATAAAGAAAAGAGACAAGGAATATCAATGACAAAAAAAGTTGGAAAATCCATTGAAGATAGTTTCAAGAATATCTTGAATGTGAAGGTCGGTGAGGAGGAACCACCAGCAGAGAAGGTCATGAATCTCACCCTCACGATCAAGAAATTGAAAAATACACTAGCGAAGATAAAATTTGAGTATGAAGTACATATATCAACACTAAAATTAAGGTTGCATCCAGAAACGACACCAAAACTATGGGAGTAGAGGCAGAAAGACTTGAAGGCATCATTGAAAGGCACCTCCGACATAGTGGCAGACTGTGGGAAATTATTGGATGAAACAATGCTGATTTGGACCTCACTATAAGAGGATCCAAACATCCAAAATATAGAGGAGGAATTACAGGTGAAGCAGAAGCAACATGACGAAATATTGGTAGTTGTAAAGACCTTACTAGTCTTACAGAAACTCGCCAGTATTACTCAAGGGGAGAACCTCCAAAAGCAGATAGATGATCTTTGAAGGAAGGAGCAGATTTTGCAAGCAAGGACTCAACTGTGGTAGGAGAATGTCCTCGGACTATCTTAGGAAGTGGATGAAAGGCTCAAAGAGTTGAAGAAAAGGGAGGAAAATATACTACACAAGGCTTTTGGCCTAACCATAGAGACATTGTTGGAGGAGGTGCGAAAGTAAGAGAAATAAATGGAAGAGATGGTCCAACACTATAATTCAGTCTACAACGGAATTGCAGTGAATATCAAGGGAGTCGTAGCTGATTGACTCAAGACAAGTCATGGGTGAGTGTTGGGGGCCTATTGGGTGCCCCCTAACTTGGTCCAAAGCTGTGGTCAAATACTTCACATTTTTAGGAGTAGAGCTGGCGAAGTTCTCTTCATAACGTAGTATTTAGGGGCTTTGTGGTGGGCCAAAAGTCCCTTATTTTTTAACTGGTTTTGAGTATTAGTCCATTTTCTTTTAGATCCATGGTATGTGGACCGTGGTCTTGTAGTAAGGAAGTCTATATAAAGAAGATGCAATACTTTTTCGAATGTGATAGTATAGAAGAACTAATTAAGCACAAATTGTTTTGTCTTAAGTTTGTATTTTTGGGGAAGGCTTCGTAGTTGAGTGTGCGAAAGCCTTGAAGAGTTTGCAGTTGAGTGCATAGATCACCTGCAAATGGGTGCATAGTTCAGGGAGGAGCATGTATTGAAGATCCTGATTAATAAATAAGAAGTTTTGGTGAAGTATTGTATATATCTTTGTGTTTACTCTCTATTGTTATTGATATCGTTATGCATGCTTTTTATTGAATTATGAGAAATAATACATGTTATACTATTTTCTATTATGTTTATGCGTTAAGTACTAATCTATAAGGTTAATCATAAGAGCGAAGTTATTCATGTATGCGAAGTTGTAAATATATAAAATACATAAGTGAACACATGGACGCCACATCGCGCATATCCATGTGGCTATAGAAACCTAGTTCTTCAACCTCCCATAACTACTTCAGGTGAGACTATGATCTCCTTGTAGGTCATTGTGGAAAGGGCCAATGGTTGAGGGTTTTTTTGGCATGCAGTACACTCTTAACCTGGTCAAGCCCCCTTAAACCAACAATATTTAAAATAGTGGAGTCACCATTTGCTATTAATATGGAAATTTTTGGAAGGCTTACCAAAAATCCCCACTTTAGCTATTAGTGATGAATAGCCCTAATAGCCCAAAAAATAAGTAAACTCTTTAGTATTCAACTTACAACTTTAGATCTGCAAAATTTGATTATAGGAAAACCCATAAAAACTTGAACATAGAAACTAAAGATGCAAAGAGAAAACCACACAATATTACCTAATGGAAATAGAATTATTTTTATTAAATTTAAAAGGGAGATTACACCTAATGGAGAAGAATGTAGACTCGGGTCTAGATCATCGCCCTATGTGGGATGGGTTCTTGTATTCTTTTTGCTTCAACAATGGGTTTATCTCTCTATGGTTGTTGTGAGAAAAAGTAGAGTGAATAGATGAACTCAAAATGGGAGCTCAAAATGATGTAGAGCAATAGTGACGACGATGAAATGGTCATGTGCGGAGAGTGAGGGAAAACATCTCTATTTAATAAAATGCTAGAATAGGTTTAGATCTAGAGAAATAGTAAAAAATATTAGGACTAAATCAAGATCTAGTTATTAGGAATATTTTATTATATTTAAGCAAGGAAAAGATTCTTGAAATGGTAAAAAAAATTATTTAGTTGACTAACTCACAAAGTAATGAATAATTGAGTTAATCAATAAAAATAATTAAAGTAGTTAATATATAAAAAATGATTTATTAATTAATTTAAGGAGATATGATCAAAATGGTTTAGGGAAAATTATTAAATAATTATTTAATAATTATTTCATAGGAGATATGTGAATGATTAAGGAATAATAAATAAATAGTGGTTTATTTAATTATTCCTATGCATAAGGAAAAACATTTTTCATTATTTTTGCTAAGTGGGAAAAGGCATAGTCTAACTTATAGATAAAATAACATTTTTCATGATATATTTTTTGGTTATTTAAAAAAAATGTGATAGAAAATTTTAAAAACTTGAGTTTAAGCTATTTAATTTGTATAATTCTAGTGCCCTAAGGGCTTTTGACAATGCTTAATCAATTTATGCATTCAAAAATGTATTCTAAATAGAAAAAAAATCACATTCTTGCTTGAATTTGTATTGTTGGATTCCATTGAAAAAAACTATTTTATATATAAGTTAGACTATGCCAATGGATATATATGAAAATAACATGAAATAAATTAAATGAATTTCTGTGTTATTCTCAAGTGGATAAACAAAAATAATTTAGAAAAAGTTGTTCTCTAAATTATTTCCTAATGTGAATGTGGGTTTTATGTGTAAAACCGATAGTACATGGTGTATTTCGATCATCCTAGTGGAAAATGTCTAAGTGATCAGTTTTTATGTGATAACATAGCAATTGATATAGAGCTTCATTGGGAACTCTGAGGTCACAAGTTCAACCTCCACCGATTGATACATTTGGTTAGAAAACATTTTACTTATTTTTATATGTAGCCATTATGTCACACCATTAGAAAATGTTGATGGGAATTCTGTAGATCCATAGCTAGAGAAAGGGCATTCTATAGAAGCACACCTAGAAAAGGGTCTTTTGTAGAACCCTTAATTAATTTTATAATTTATATAGTTTTTATGGGTTTTTGGGATCAATATTTGTCCAAATTGGGTTTTTGAATAAACTGGGTGATTAGGGTTTAGAGATGAATCGAACCAAAGGTGTGTGATTCCCTTTTTATACTTATTTGATGACCCAAATCCCCTTTATACATTTCGAGGGGTTATGTTTAACAACCTTGGTTAAAAATTCATGTAAAAATATATATAAGACCATGGTCATGGGACATGTATTCCATGCTAAATGATGGAAAAAACATCCTAGTGGGTGTTCAATCGGTTTATTATGGCTAAGGAAATTGGAAAAAGAAATGGTAAGGGCTTTGGAAAGGCAAAATGGAATTTTTGGCACATTTATTTATGAAAATAATGGAAATTAGGACAAAAGGTATGTGAAAGGTAACAAGTTGCATGTGAGGAGGAAAATGAAGGAAATTAATGGACATTTAAGAAAATAGAGGCCTCATTGATAAAAATTCTTATGAGGATCAGTGGGCAGGCTTGGTTAGTGTAGATTTTAATTAGTTCATTTTTGGAGCTCTCATTATATTCTCACCCTCTCATACTTTTGGACACTTAGAGTTTTCTTGGAGCACTCTTGGAGAGTGTGGCATACATGGATGTTTGGAGCAAGAAGTAAAAGGAAGAGTAGGAAAGTGCAAGAAGACATGAGGATCAATAGCTACAACCAGTTTTTCTTGTAGGTATTGAGTTACATGCATGTTTTCGTCACTAGTTTTGGCTTGCATGTCATATTCATGTGGTTTATTGGTCATGATCTATCATTGGCATGAAGGGTTGTTTGCATTGACAATGGATTTCCCTAGCCTTTCCATTTTCGAGATATCCATGGTGTTGTGTGTTCATTTCTTTGTGTTTTTGGGCTATTCTCATGTTTCCTTTAGCTTGGGTTGAGTTACTAGTTCTTGGAAGCCTTGGTTGGAAAAATGCTCTGGAAGCCCTATAACATCTTGGGCTGAGTTAGTAGTCTTGGAAGCCTTGGTTAGAAATTTTCTGTTGAATCTCTTGGTGGGTTGAGTTACTAGTCATGGAAACCTTAGTTGGACAAATGCTCTAGAATCCTGACAATAACTGTGGGTTGAGTTACTTGTCCTGGAAGCCTTGGTTGGAGAAAATGCTCTGGGGCCCTAGAATTCTTGGGTAGAGACTAATATGGTGATGGTATGTGATGTCTGACTGTGAGGTGGAATCATTATTGGATGGGTTAATGTGGTTTAGCCTCTAGAATCATTGATTCAGTTTTGATGGATTGTTCCATGAGATCCCACATTCATGCTTGGAATATGGCATGAGGGTGACTGGATGAAGAGATATTTGGCTCAGCCATGCCTATGGTAGGGTGGTACATGGATGTCCCAAACTTGGTTGCATTTTTCTTGTGGAAATAAAAGATCTTTCCTATGGTATTGATGGGTAAATATGCTTATTGTTATGTGGCTTATATAGTTGTTATATGCTTAGAATCTCTAATTTTTATAATATGTTGGTTATGAATGAGTTTTACGACTCTCATGATGTTTGGTTCATATCATGTTTTTACTTGTAAATGAATAAACATTGTATCTATGGCCTAATAGATGAAATTGAAGTTAACGCTTTGAGGCATCAATGCTTCTTAGCGATTTTAAGATAATTGTGAGACCCCTATGCTTAGTTCTACTATTAAGACCTACAACTTTCATGTTTGTGACATGTTTGATGAAATTCCTATCATGGCTAGTAGGGGTTCAGTCTGTCCTTGTTGCTGTTTTTGCAATGTATCTTTGTTCCACTATGAAATTTCATTTCTAAACCTATTATTAAGTTGTGGGCAGTGACCTAGGCTCTATGCCGTAAAAAGTGGCACAAATCTTGGATTCACAGTCACATCATTATGGAAAAATTTCCCCAGAAGCTCCCTTGCCCTTGTTGTGGGAGCTTCTAGAGCCTCCCAGATGCACCATTGTCCATATCAAGGGAGCGTCCAAGGGTTTATGCACTAAAACCTTAGTTGGTCTCAGGGGATAGTTACTTGAGTGGTTGGGATGGATCCTAGGAGTTTTGTTATTGATGTGGAAGGTTCATGTCATGTGTTTCGCTAGCTCCACTTCCTTAACTGACACATAAGGAGTCGAATCATATCATAGTAATTCCTCATCACATGTTTTCCTTGATTGTTCAATTACATGGGTATATGTGGGAGGAGGGTGTTACACTATGAATAGGTTTTAGTGGTTTTCAATAAATTGTCAAAACAAGTTATGAGAATCAAATTATGTGATCAGATTGATGAACTTGTTGGAGAAGAGTATGGGAAGTAATATGAAATCCAATGTAGTGTTTAATATGACTTTTGTGACAATGATTACAATACAATGGTTGTAATTTGTGATAGTTGAAGTGGTTGTCGGATTGTGGCAGTAATTATGGTTATATATTATGTAGTGATAGGGATTTGAGATAGTTGTAACCACTCTCCTCCCATATTTATCCAGGTAACGATAGATCGGGGTAAACATGCAATGAGAGAGCCACTGTGAAGGGATTCAACCTCCTTGGTGACCTTAAGCAAATGGAATCAACCAAACACATCAACCATACCTTCTACATCGACAACAACACCCCTATGAGACATCTCAACCACTCATGCATCCTACCCCTAGATCCCACTAATCCTTTAGACATATTGACCTCTGGATGCTCTCATCATATGGGCATGCCAGTGTCTAGGGACCTTTGGACACTCTCATAGGCCTACAAGCCAGCATCTAGGGACTTTTCCTAGCAAATCGGTGCCAACATCCATGGAATTTAATGCAATTTTCTAGCCTAAAATTTTGGCCATTACCCATAACTTGTTGTAACTTTCAAAATCCATCCAAGACCTAATGAAAATACTAAGAAACCAAAAATCAACCTCATGACTAGGCCTAACCATCCCTAACCGAGACTGAAGTTTTGTCAAACAATTGACATTAATGCAATCTGTAGGTCTAGGATACAAGACAGAGCATGAATGACTGAAATTTCTTATGAAACATGACAAGAAGGACCACCATATTCTCCCTTGACCTATTATAACATCAATTAGGTCTTGCATCCATCGTTTTAACAATTACAAGTAAATAGATGAAACAACCATGACATGAACCAGTCAATTAACCATGCTTATAACCAACATAAAACCATGTAAATAATAGAGCTATAACATCCATTAAATCCACATATAAAGAAGTGTAAAATCAAGAGAACTTATCTTTCATTAATCATAGGAAAATCTGACCAGATTCAGGACTTCCACATACCACCCGACTATAGACATGGCTGAACCAAATCTTTCTTCCATCTAGTCACCCCCGTGCCATGTTCCAAGCATGAATGTGGGATCTCATGAATAAAAAATTTCAAAAAAAACCAAGGGAATCTAGAGGTTAAACCACCTCCACCCTCACCAAACTATGTTCACGCCAAAACCAGTGGTCCAGTCACAAAACTGAACCGAGCTTGGAATGCCATCCAGAATCCATTGCTATGCTTGAGGAATTTTCCCTTTCCTTCTCTCCCAGGTCTTACCGCAATCTAATCCTGGGTCACTGGGCCCTAAACTGAGACCATTCTCTCAGGATTTACTGCAATCCAGACCTGGATCACTAGGCCTTAAACTGAGAATCCTCCCTTAGGATTTACTGTGTATCCCTCCAAAATAAGTTAAGGGATTCGTAGGCCTTTAGGAATGAACCTTGAGACCACCTTCGCCCCGGATTCTGAAATCCATTCGGAAAATCCAAAGCTCAAAACCGATATACAGATCCCATAACTCCATGGCATCAAGAAAAGGCAAGGCTAGGCTCAAAACCATTGTCATAACCCGATAAAACCATGCAACTGACAATAATAGAACTATACACCAACATGCAAAGCCATGCATGTCAAAAGCAGCTAGGAAATCACACATGCAATATGTCACTTGCAACTATTCCTGCTAAAATTTCTTGATCCTACCTTTCCTTCCTTGATCCTTACTTTCCTTCCTTTCCTTCCCGTGTCTTTCCCTTGTCTGTGTTTCCTTTCTTGCCCGAAAACCTGAGCGAAAACTTGAGCCAAGAGCTTTCATCTCATCCTCAAAAGCCTTTTTATCAATGAGGCTTCTATTTTCTTCATTTTCTATTATTTTCCTTCAATTTCCTCCTCACATCCAACCTATGACCTTTTACCTTCCTTTTCTCCTATTTTCCTTTATTTTCATAAATAATTGTTCCAAAAACGCTTTTTTGTGTTTTAATGCCTTTGCCTTTTCCAATCTCCTTAGCCATAATAAACCGAAATGAACACCCACACCAGGATTTCCTACATGACATTAAGCTTGGAATACGTGTCCCTTACCCATGGTCTTATTTTCCCTTTATTAACTTTTATTACATGACATTTTCACCAAGGTTGTTACAAATCCCTCCCCCTTGGAGAATATTAATGCTCCATAGTTTCCCAAGGTTGCGAAAAGAAACCAAAGAGGTAACCATATACCAAAATTTTGACTTTCCAGCTAGCCCTACCAAATCAGAGAGGGCTCTCTCTAAAATCAACCAAAATATCATTGATATTATTAGGGTTTGAGGCTAGATATTTTCACAGTAGGTTTTTGTTTTAGGTTTTGTTAGAGATGAAGCACTAGGTTTAAGAACTATAGCCAAATAGGTCGAAAGATTAGTTGCAATGATTTAATGAGGTAATATAGATGTAATCAAAGACAAAAATCAATTTGTCGTAGTAGTATGGTGGTGAGGAAATCAAATAGAAGGAACTAAGTGAGCATACATGCATGAATTCACTTGTTTGGAAGATAAAAACACTTAAACGATAATCTCAAACAAAATAGAGAATTTATGGAAATGATTTTTTTTTAAACTTAAGAGATTAACATGAGCAGAAATATGGATAGTTGCTAGAAACATCTAACAATCAAATTAATAAGAATAACTGAAGAAAACAATGTCACTAACCACAACATATGAATCCCATAAAAATAGTTGTAACTGTATATTACTTTTGCCAAAAATCAAGTACACTAGTTCCAAAATGTATCTACCTCTAGTATCCAACCTTTTCCTTAGACTTGTTTCTGAGTACATATATAAGACAAACAAGATTTCCCCTCTAAGGTTGCAATCCTAATCCATAGCAACTGATTCATGAACCTATCTTATCATTGCCAAATCCTAGGGGAGTTAGAAACAACTTTCCCTTTTTAACTAATAGATTGACCCTATCTCTAAAATAGTATCCAATATCCATTTAACCATACCATAGCATATTTACATTTACCATGCTTCTAATTTACATTTACATTAACCTATTTCACATTTGACCTTTTACATGTATTGGGCCCTGAAATTGTCATTCACTTCGATTAAATTTTCACTTATATTTCCATATTTTCAACTTCATTCCACCTCTATTTCATTACATTTACCTTACCATTATCATTATTGGGTCACATTTATGTTTTTCCAAATTTTATTAATTCTTAGCATTTTTAAGTGAATTTATGGTTAAAAATTAGAAAATAATGTGCATATGCTTATACCTAACAAGTGTAGGTCAAAAGGAAGCTTCTAAAAGACCCTTATGGAACCTCCCAAAACCAAATTCGAATTTGAGTCGAGAAGATAATGGGATCATGAGGATATGTGTCTCATTTCCTATTTGTATTGAAACTCTAAAAAGACATGTGTCTTATCATTTCCTATTTGTATTGAAACTCTAAGAAGACATGTGTCTTATAATTTCCTATTTTGATTGTAACTCTATATATATAGGGAGATATTCATGCATTCTCATTAATGAGATAACTTCTCATCTTTTTGTATAAATAGGGGAAGTTTTCTCCTATCATGAAATGTGAAAATTGGGGAAACGCTCTTGTTTTGAATATAGAATTTGGATTTGGCACCATGCTCATGTGTGATGTTCACTTTGATTTGGTTATGCTTGTATTTGGAGCCTCTCAAATTTCCATCCCTCATGCTTCTGGATTGGTTAAGAATTATTTTTTTTGATTCCATGTCATATATAGAGGTTAAGAATTAATGTTTTTTATTCCATTTCATATCATGTGGTTTTGGTTATTCATTTCAAGGATCCTAATTTGATAATGCACACATGATCCCTTAGAGTAGATTTCATTTCATGCAATTTTGTTTTTGAAAGAGTGGTGTGCTTTTCAATTCCCATAAGTGTGGTAGATTAAGATTTTAGTTCCTGCAAGTGTGATAGATTAAGATTTCAATTCCAAACATTGTACTATAATTTCCTTTGAATTGATTGTTGAATTAGAATATGTGAATTTGGTTTATCGTTATTTAGTTTAGTAGTTAGATTGATCTAAATTGGAAGTTAATTTATAGCATATATAGTGCACGCATGCTTCACAAGTTTTACGAAACCCCCAGGTTGACAATTAAATGATAGGTAATTAATTTTCCTCAACAACATGCAGAAAAAATTTCTCACACAGAAGCCCAACAACTATTACAGAAGTGCAACAACTGTAGCAGAAGAGCAACAACTAAAAGGCTTGAAAATTTGATGGTTTGGATGGAATTTTCATTGCTGGTGATGACCTGTGAGGAAACCTTGATATTTCTACTACACCTTTGAGCCTTTAAACCATGTAAAAAGAGTTGTTTAACCTCTGCAAAATTGATTCCAAAAGTAACTATCTAGAAGCACAATGATAGTGCTAGAAAAGGGGTAGTGAGGTGTCAAAAAGGCACTTTTTGATCTTTTTCTACAAAGTTATCACTCCACAAGTTTTATTGGGTGCTTTTCTTCTTACCTTATGCCATGATTTATCCAAACGTGCCTTAAAATTTGATTTCTTACCTTCTCAGGAAAAGCGCAACAAACTGTTGTTGCATTTCTATAGGATAACTTTTTGAAAATTTAAAAAATTTCAAAATTTCAAAACCTCAAAACTGTGTTTCCCTTATTATTTGCTTTTATGTCTTGCCTTCACACCACCAGTGATGCATCAGCCAATAGGTTTAGGCTATCCTTCTTTTTTATTCTCCTTAGTTTCTTTTTGAGTTTCCTCTTCATTATTTTCACCCTAGCTTTGTATAACATGTTCCTAGCATAATAGTGTCTTGCTATATTTCTTTGAAGTTTTGTATCCCTGTTTGCTTTGTGCAGTAGCTTCTCCAAGTGGTTATTCACTCTCCCAAGCCAATATTCTTTGTCTTTCTCAATTTCAACATCTATGATGTCATATGTGGTGTTTTGGTTTTAAGGAGGAGATAGGTCTTCTACATTATGTTCTCTTCTAGCCATTGTCCTTGTCTTAAGTCTCCTAGGTTGTATCTCTTTTAGCTACTCTACATCAATGATTGTTTTCCTTTTATCTTATGTTGTCAAAACACCTTCTTTTGTTGGTGATTGAGGGTCTTCATGTGACTTGTTCTATTGCATTAGAGTTGGTTTCAACTCTCTATTCTCCTGGTGTAGGAAATCCACCTTGAAATTGGCTTTGGCTAGGTCATCCTTTAGCTCTCTAATCTATGCATCTTTCTCTTTGATGATATCATCTGTTGTCTTATTTCTATGTTGTTCTCCTACATTAGCCATTTCAATTTCTAGAGGTTCCACTTCTCCATTTTCCAAGGGAAAATCATCTCTTCTCATAGGCGATTTCTCTTTCATGGTTTTAGCCTGAACTTCTTCTTCACTAACAATCTCCTTATATAGACTTTTTTCCTCAGACCTAGTTTTAGGTTTAGATCTAGGCATCTCTTTTTCTGGCTCAAGAGAAAAAACAAATTTCTTACCTTTTCTGTCTGACTTTGAGATATCTTCTTTGGACTCATATTTTTTTATTGGTGGCCTACTTGATGATTTAGTTCCCTAAGGTTTGGAAGATGACAAAGGTATATTTTGACTTTTTGACTTGCTAGAAACATGTAAGAGAGCAGTTGCCTCCAAGAAACTTTCCCATGACATGTTGATTATTTCTAACTAGTGGAGGATTATCATTTTCATTAGGGAATTATGAAAGAGGTTAGCTTGATGGTCTTTTCCTTTTGACTACACCTTTTCTTTCATTTTCATCGAACTTTTGAACATATATTGGAAACTTAGAAGTGAAGTGCATTAGTAACCTGATGTGATATTGGTAAAGCCCACTAAACATTCCTTCACAAATGAAGTACTTATGGATTGTCTTCATTAAAGGGTTGTACTTATCTAACAACTGCCTGCTGGGAAACATATGTGAAAGAGAATCCTTGTACTGGGGCTTCAAAAACATTTTGTAGTGCTTTAGATCCAAGTCCATTCCTTTGAACCTTGATTAGGAATGGTTGTTACTTGAGATATGATCTCTTCTAACACTGGAAAATTGGCCCCTACTATAGTGACTTGATCCTTCTTGAAGTTAATGGAAAAAAGGCTAGTTAAATCATGATGATAGCCCACCTCTTGCACTCTTTGAAAAAACCCTAGGCAACCTGTTTTCTCAAATGAATTTTTGATGAACTCTGTTGAGTTAATCTCTTGCATATGAGCTAGCTCATACCTAGAGATATCACCTCATTTATGCTTCTTCATATCACTATTTTTCACCATGTTTTTTGGCTTCACTTTAATATAAAACCATAGTTTCAAACAAGGAAATGGAATGGGGTCTGATTAGGAGAATAGAGTGAAAAGCGCAACAACTCAAGGGAAGGGAATGAGGGGAAAATGACGTAGGAAAAATTCTGTGAAAATTATGGGGGGTATGGTTAGATGTTAGGAATATAATGGAGGTGGATCTTATAAAAAAACGAGAAAAAAAGGGGTGAAAATATCATATTACAGACTTAGGGAAAAAACGTAGCAAAAAGATAGGTTTTCTTGGGGAAATGGTGAAATGAAGCAATTTTAGTAAGGGGAATCGGGGGGAATTTTTAATGAAGGTAATGAAACATATATGAACATAGAAACAAAGGTTTTCACTTTCAAATGAAGTTGTAGACCATGAAAGGAAAAAACACAAGAAAAACCCTAGGGGAGGATTTTTCAATTGATTTCTGAGGAAAAAGACTATAAAGAAGGTTGGTGAAGTTTCATTTACTTGTTTAAAGAAACTTTGAAGCACTTGAAATTAAAACTGAACCTATTCTTCCTCCTTTTGATCACTCCAGGTCAAAAATGGAGAAATTTTCTCTAGAAACGCAACAAGCAAATGAAAAAGGGCAGTGGTGAAAAATTATGAATCTCTGATGGCTATAGAAATTGTCAAAGTGGTAGAAAATATCTCTAGAGATTTTTGGAAGGATATAATAATACTTTTAAATGTCTTCATGCTCATTTATAACTAGAAAATCAATTTTTGGCTCATAGTGGAATGATGACCTCATGTGTACTTTGAAGTAGTGGTTGATGATGTGATTGGTACTGGCAGCTATGGTTCTTCAATAGGAAGTGTTACATCTCCATGTGATGCATATGTACTTTGATTCCCTTTGCAATGCTTTACTTTCCTAATTCCTAATTCCTATGATGAAACTTTTTAATGACCATAATGGATAACAAAGCTCCCTTTTTCCATAATGATGACTAAGATAATGATGAACATCATATGAATATTCTAGACCATGACCTAAATGATGACCAACTAACTCAATTGATGACTTATAACAGGAAATGATGGTAGTGACAATGATGGATGATTTATGAACTTGAATAGCTCAAGGGAGTAGCAATGACACCTTGACAATGACTTAAAACCATTTAACAATCAAGAGACATGTCAAATTTAATTTTAAAATATTATAACTTGAAATAAGACTCTAACAACAGTGGAAAGAGTAAATTTGATCACTATGAGTATAGGACTCTAACAGGGAACACCGTCCTTGCTGTTAAACCACACCAAGACCTCAGGAAAACCACTGAAAAGAAAACATACTACCCATGGATCTTTATACTTAGCTTGTTGTAGTATTTACAATGAATGACCTGCACAAAACATCATGACAACATGACAAACATACCTTTTTCTAGAGCTTTATAACAAAAATCATTATGGTATTTACAATAACTACATATACACATATGCACATTTTCCAAACCAACAAATAAAATGATACAATGGTTATATCAATCAACAAGGGAATCTAGAGGCTCACACCTCCACCCTCAAAAGTAATACCAGGATTCACCTCCTTCCCAACAAGTCCATAATCCACTACCACATTCAAAGCTGCATTAATGCCCAACGCTATAATCCCGTGCTACTTGTCCTCTCAGCGAATAGTTATCAGTTCATTGTTCCAAGGCACACTCCCAAGGTGTATTTGATTCCATATGGAAATGATAATGACCAAAACAATTATATCCCCAACCTTCCCCTCTCTGCTACACAGTCCCTCAAGAAATCTAATCACGCCTTCCATGTAGTCACTCACTTTTCAAGTTCCCTGACATCCCCTATCCCGATCGATCCATCCCTTGGCAAGGCTTCCTCCCATCAGAAGATACAAATCCAAGGCATATACATGCCTCAAAACCATCATACCGATCATAGCATGCTCATGCAAATCAATAGACACTATTGGGTACCAGTGTTCCACAATGACCCTACTCCTAACGTGCTTTACCAACATACTGCTACATGTTCCAATTCCTTTTTTCGTTGTTGCAGTTGATTTCAACCACCCAACTAGGCATGTTCATGTATTCCTATTCCAAGAACATAATTTCCATGAGATTCAAAATAAATTGAAATAAATCCACATCATACCTCATTGGTAGCTCGTCAATAAGGTATACTTGCAATCCTGTTTACTTCCTAACACAAGAAGTCAAACTAGCGTCTTTGAGAAAATCATCATGTATAAAAATATCACATAAAGTTAGCTCAAAAGACAACCATCGTAGATAAAAATCATAAATCACACATAACCATCATAAACCAGAATCATAGATCACATGTAATCATCACAAACCAAAATCATAAATCACATGCGTAATAAAACTGAAATAAAATACTGATACTTATCCTTTAATCAACCCTTAGCTTCTACCTTTATCCTTATTCTGTAAGCATTCCAAATCAGTTTTCACACCTGAAAAACACCCAGTGCCTTCTCCTCAACCATATGCACATACACATAGTGTGCATCACACACATGCAACCAGACAAGAGACATAACACCATGCAATACATGCACCTACACCTGACATACAACTCATACAACTACACCCACTACACAACACAACATAATGCATACTCCCACATCCGTGTACACCACCACAAAATACATACACCTACACCTAATGTACAACTAAATACATATATGTACACACAGTACAACATGACAAATACACATGTCATGATACCCTGACTACACATTGCGCATATGTAGTACTGCATGACCTCAACATAACATGTATGACATGAAGACAATACCACATGTACACCAGTACCATATGTAGAACATGTACAAAGTACCACCTGCACAATGTGTGCGCAACATCACATGTACACAACACCACCTTCACAATGTGTACACAATGTTATATGTACATTGCACCACCTGTACAACGTGTACACAATATCACATGTACACGGTACCATATGCATGACATGTACACAACACTGCATTTACACAACATCACATGCACCACATGTACAACATATACACGACATCACATGCTCACAGCACCACTTGTACAATCATGCACACAACACCATATGTACAACATGCACACAACACCATATGTACAACATGCACACAACACCATATGTACATAGCACCATATGTACAACATGCACACAAAACCATATGTATACAACATGTACATAACACCCTATGTACACAACACTGCTTGTCCAACATGTGCACAACACCGTATGCACACAACACTACATGTACATAATGTGCACAATACAATATGTACACAACACCACATATTCAACAAGTACATAGAACCATCTATACCCAACACTACATATGCAATATTTTCACAACACTATTTGTACCACTCTATAGATAGCATTGCATAAATAACATGTACACACACTATATATACACAACACTGTGTGCACACAAAATCACATATACAACATATGCACAAGAGTAGTACCGCATATCCAAAACCACACTCTCTATCAAGCATGTCATAAAGCACATTGTTTTCATTCCGTTGATGTACCCTTCATCCTTACATGTCATAACATAAACATAGGCATAATACAAGCATACAATATCAATTCATATCCACATGATAATGACCTCATATATTTGTCATGACTACTCTTCCTACTTGGTTCACATAAGACGAGGAACCCAATGAAGCCTCAGAATTCTGATGCTCCAACATGTCGGATAACCATCTAGTTTGGACCTTAAAGACAACTCCTTTTCCGTTTGATGTGGTGGCTTTGACTGGGGATGATGGGACCAATTTTCCAAAGTGGGTTTGAAAATGAGAATGGGTGGTTTTCAAGTGATTGCAATAAGAATAATGATAACTAAATGACCTATTCTAGCATGAAAATCTCTAGCTAACTTAATCTAATATAAACCCGGGGTATTCTGTGCGATATGTGATCTAAAAGTATATGTGTTTGACATGTGATAATAAATATCATTCATGTATTAAACATAGATGATAACATGTAAATATAATTTCTTTGACTAAATAGTTTATCAAAGAAATGTATAAACTATATCACATATATTTAATGATCATATATGAGAATAAATACTTTCAGCTAGGCATCATACAATAGTGCAATTAACACATAACGCAAAGAATGTATTCCATATATAATTCATGAAAACAAAATGTTATCACTAATTTAACAAAACAAAACTGATCATACAAGATAAAAGTACCATATGTGTGAGGTTCTGCTCATTTGACCAATGACATAGATCAACTCCTTTCTTCAAATCAAATTATTCTCCAAGCATACAGAAGCACATCAATAAAGGAGATTAGTTTCATAATCAAAAGTAATGGCCATGTTCCATAATTTCATCAAGGAATTCACAAACTTACAAAAGTGCATTCTTTGCAAAAAAATTTGATAAAACTCTGGACCTATCTCTAAATGCATGAGAAGGGTATAAATACTATCTAACTAAAGTTGAAAAATACATTGTACAAAATACCTTGAGAAGGTTTCAAAAAACATTCCTCTTAACTAGCAACTAACTCTAAAAATAAAAGTAATTTGATGACCATAGGTTATAAAGATGTATTGTTGTCTACCAGCTTTTCCTTTAGGTTGCATATATCAGCCATTGGTTTCACTTGAGGAGGTGCCCCAAATTTCATCCTAACCTATCCTTTGAAGATGGCACCTATGAGAGGTGGCAACATCCTTTGTGTTGAATTAAGTGAACAATTCAATGTCATAATTTGGCTATGAGGTTTGACAAGGAATTACCAATATGCCTCCGAGTCAGCCTTTGATAACTTTGTGATCAACTCCCTTTGGTTTTTCACCTTCGCCTTCTAGTTTTTATCCAAATCATTCAAATTTGGCAGTGACTTTGGGTTACCTTCTTTTATCAAGTGGGTGGTGTGCAAAGTGTGATTGATTTCTTTTATTAAATTTTTAGCCACTCCTGTTGCTCTCGCTACTGCCAATTCTGCCTGCTTGATCCGTGCATCCAAATCTATGAACAATATACCTTTATATGTTTTTTCTATTTCTAACAAATTAGAGCTTCTTCCTTCTTTAGATTCTTTCCATTCAATGTAGTCATAGATCTTAGTATTTAAATCATTAAAATCGATTCTCTAATCAATTGCCTTATCTATTAATTGGTCACTGGTAATCATATAAGGGGTGATATGGGATATTCTCTGGCCGAATAGATCTTGCTATTTTCATAGAATGGAGTTTAGCTCCAATGCTTATTTGATGAATTCATTGATAGTAGGGACATCTTTGTACTTTGTTATGGCCTCTTTCAATTCTTGGATTTGAATGTTCTTTACAAAGATGTCTGCTTTGTGGCTTATCTTTAGAACTTCCATACTCTGCTGCAAATGGACTATTTGTTTAGTTGCTTGCTTATTCACATTTGCTTTCTCAATTTCCAATTATTTCTCGAGTTGTGCTATCCTCGATTCCCTTTCCCTTAATAAAATAGATACCTATGTGGCTTTATCCATGGTGGTAGTAGCATACACCCCTGTAAATTACAACAGTCTAGTTAAGTTTTCAGCTGGGTTTGAAGGAATATCCCTCCAGACTATGTCCATTGGTTCATTCCTAGGTGGGATTTTAGGTGTTTCTACTCTCCTTCTTTTCCTCTATATTCTTACTACAACCTTATGTAGTGGGTTGTAAAATACATATAAAGGAGGTATCTATGTAACCTTTAGAATAATTTTAGATGTTGGAAATGTAGGGATGATTTATGTATTCTGAAAACTTGTCCCTTGCTCATTCATTGGCTCCAACTTTGAAATTTTTTGAGTTTTCTTTGGAGTATGATATTCTATGGTTTCCTATACATTTGTTGTCTTGGGAGTATATTGGATTCTTTTTATTAAATTGGACCCATTCCTGCTCCAAATCGCTGCTTTTGCCTTCGAGATCGGTATCTTTAGTTACGTCACTTATGACTTGTTTTTTAGCTAAACTTCTGCTGGATTCTGTTGTAGTCTATGTCTCTTGTGTCTTCCCTATATCTTGGATTGTGTTCACCTAAGATTCTATACGAGAATTTGGCCCTTCATTGTTAATAGTTACACTGGGCGTAGGCTTGTCATTAGCTCTTAACAAATGCAATGGGCTTGTCTCGAGCCTTTGATTTCTAAATTCTCGAAACCTTTCAAAGTCATCAAGATTTAGGTTCACCTTCACCCAATCAAATGCATGTTCGAATGTTTCAGTTGATTATAAAAGATATTCAAATTCTTTAGCTTCATGGACATAGGGTTTGAGATTTAGTGTTGTAGTAACATTTTGTGCTACTTTTTATGGGTCGATTTGCCTCTTTGGTAGAGTATGGAACCTGAGGCTCTCTAGGTTTAGTAACTCTTTGTTTGCATGGTTGAAGTTTGCCAATGAAAAGAACCACACTAGATGGGAAAGGGTGGCCATAATGATTTTTTGTTATCTTTCAAGGTCTTGGTCAAGCCCTTCCCAATAGTTTGGTGAGCTATTTCTTTGGATAACAGTTTGTTAGAGACATACAAAGGGAGTACATGCGGGTCTATTGTACTGCCATAAAATTTTATATTTCTGAACCATTGTTTAGAAAAATACTTGCCTATTGCGAGAAGGTCTGTATCAGCTTCTTTAGAAAAGATGGGGGCTTTCTTATCATAGATGAATTGGTGTAATGGTAAAATAACACCATGGAATACTTTGTAAAAAGAGGGAATAAAATGGGATTACCACATCTGTTTCTGACTGAGATGGATGGTGTAGGGGTCTTGCAGAGTCTATTTCCAACACATGATTGGAAACTTAGTACAAAAACATATGGCATCCATGATATAGGCACTCAAATAAAGTGGAGGAAGGTTCTCTATGGAGGTGGATCTCTTTTGACGATATGCAAAGATAGCAGTAGCTAGGTTATGAGATAGGATAGTGGCCCAATTCATTATATGCGAATTGACAGAAGCATCAATTAAAGGGACCCATTCTATAGAGAACTTGGTATTATTAGGTAATCCATATAATCTACATAACATAGAAGTTGCATAGTTATGGGGATTTTCTAAAGAAGCAATGGGGTACATACCCATCCTATCATATTTGAATTTATTCTCTAGGACTCTCCAACCCTGAATCATATTGAAGGGTTCTTCATTCTACTTTGTGAAGTTGGCCAAAAATGATTTTTCATATCTATCCTGAGGGTCAGGAAGATGATACATTTGTTTCAAATATTCAGCTTTGAATGATCCCATTAGCTCCATCTTTGAGTTCCTGAATTTTTGGTCTTCAATACTAAGATTTTCCACCACCCATCTAATCATATTAGTGTATGGGAGTATTTTGGTTCTTTCTCTTATTCTGTGGAGAAAGGAGCAAGCACCATCTTTGAATTGAACTCCGGAGGGTTTTATTGTGTCCGTTGTTCCCTTGGTGACAATAATTTTAGCCTGCTCGTCTTCAAGTATGTTGTAGATGACTTCCCATGCCGTTTCTCCTCCATCGACACTAGAAACTGTATCAACAAATATGGGCGACATTTATAAAACCTTAGACTCTGAAATTCTCTACTACTTCTTCTTTTGCATTACCTTCCATAATGACATCTCTTTGGAAGCTTTCCTGAAACAAAAGAAAGATATATTAGTGCACCGAATAGAGGGAAATTAAGGCTGAGAGCTCTTTGAAATGACTTTGAATCGTGGGAAGATTTTGAATGTGATTTCTGTGTTACTATCCATAACTTGAAAACATCAATTTCTCTCCTCAAGCTGCTAAACATTAATTACTTTGTCAAACCACTTAATATTTCATTAAAACTCAATAACATCCTAGGCTTCATGCCTTATTTTCCGCATCATAGTTTTCAAATGTTTCCATACAACGTTTCTCGGAGATAATGTGAAATGCAATTGCAAAAATCGCAATATTGCATTTCACAATTTTTTAAGGGGTGACACAATGGAATTCTTTATTAATTTGTGCCTTGTGAAGTGCAATTGCGTGATCTTGAAGTGTTGTTATCGGAAAATCACAGCGGGGGCTTTATCACATATCGCATTTCAGGGTTTTCTTCAAGATGTTTATAATTGTCACATGGAAAACTATGAAATGTGATTTCTCCACAAGAGTGATCCCCGGAAACCCTATCCAAGAGTGACATCGATACATGGATACATACATACATATACATAGACATTAGCATAAAACAATCATGATCCTATCATACACGACATACATGTATACATATATAACATCAACATAATCATGATCATAACATAATTACCAGATAGCATAAGGTCAATATTAAGAGAACCCCCTTTATGCATGCAATACATGTGCAACATTGAGAACAACAATTCCCAACATAGCCAAGGCATATGATGTGTCAAATCCATTCACCTTACCTTTCTTGATTACCTTTCCCATGACTATCCCACCATCATCCATTCACACCAATGGACCCAACCAATCCAATTGGTTGTCATACTCCTGCCTTCAACTTCCATTATACATGAACCAAGTTTCATCCAGGTCTTACCTTACCAATTGGGTACCACATAAATTCTCCAAAAGATCCATTAAATCCCTCCTTACCCACCAATTCCAAAGACTCAAAACATAAAATGGCAAGAACAAGAAGTAGACCATGAAAACTAATAACAATACGACACCGCAAACAAAGTGGTATGGCCATACACTAGACATAAACAAAGTCGCAACTCTAGTGCAACAAATCACAAAAGACCAAAAGCACAAGACTAACAATAGAAACCATGACACAATCCCCATGGTTCCCAAGGAAAGCTCAACCCGAGCCTTCTTCAAGATTTCATGGCAACCTCTCTTGCCATGCAATTCCCTACATCACACTACCATAAACACATAATCATCAATGTATAAATAAACATAACAATACACCAGTTACCTTATCTTCTTGAGCCAAGAACGTTTCCTTGTAGCTGAACACATTTGTGCCATGTATCAAGCAACTCCAATTCCCTTGAAAAATATAGCTATAACTTGACACCAACTATTATACATGTCAAACACATGTCCATGAATATATCAGATATCCAAATAATGTTAGATGAAATCAAGGTTAGGAAGACTTCCTATATGCAAAGAACTCATATACATAGAGATTTTCCCCTGGATCCCAAAACCAGGACTACCAACTTGATTTTAATTATGTTCCTTTCAATGTTACAATACATATTTATACATGTCAAAGCATCCAATACCATGGACCGAAAACCATCGCGTCCAAAAATATGTGTGAAAATCATGCACAAAACCATAGGTGGGTCTGCCCAACCTAACATAGGGTCCAAAACCAAAATTTTCCGAGGCGCTGCCCTGGAACCCATAGAGTGGGGTTAGCTACACCCCTCAAACCCCCTATGACCCCCCGCTACACAATCAGCTCAATGAAGGGGAGGCTCCACCCCCCTCCTAACCCCCCGGTTAACTACGTGGGCTAGTCATGGAAATAATATAACACAACCAAATAGTTTATAATTAGGGTTTCCAAACATAGCCAAAGGAATTTTTTCCCAATTCCTTCTTTTACCTTTTTACCTTGTTGCAATCAAGGCTTACTATGTATTGTCACATCACCTAACTATTAGTTATATAAGCACATCAACCACATGTTCAAAATATCAAGACAATCATATCTATCAATTTGAAATAAACCTTTACCAACACTAACAATCATGTCATAATCCATATTCAACTCATAGTCATTAGACATAATGCTACAACTGTCACCTACTACACTCAAGTACATATCAAATTTCTCAACACATGTGTTAGTAAAATCATCTTAAAAAAAGATCATTTGAACACATACTCATATCATTAAATAAATAAAACATTCAACAAACTATAAATGTATCGTGTCAGATAAATCAACTAGACGACGTAATAGACACCAAACACTCAAACACCAAATATATGACATAATCAACAACGAAGAACCAAGTATACTACATAAGAAAACCCATAGCTTAGTGTATCTTGGAGGAGGATATATTGTCTACAAAATCAACCTAGTTAGCAGGATATAACTTTACAACACAACATCGCAAGCATAAACAAGATCATGTTATCCATAACAATAACTAACTAACATGTTCACATCATAAGCTCGTAACCATTGGTTATTCATGCTTAAAAATCACATATGCAAAGTTATTCTAAATTAGTATGACATAATCTCACAACATATTAACTCATACATGAATGTCATAACCCTAACCATCTTCATAGGACAATCCAAATTAGTATGATACATGTAACATCAAGGTATTAATTCTATAACCCTAATCATCAAGTTAATTAACATATAATAACAACAATTTATATATCATGCTCATAAACGACATATGACCTAATAATCAATCTAATTATCATATAACAACAAAAATCTAACCTATAACATACTCATCAACAACATAATCATCAAGTTATCTAAAATAAAACAACAATAACATTGCATACAACCACTAGTTACTATCATTCATGACTATCTAACACATGTGCATATGACTACACTAATCAACTAGCATCTATCATGTATGTAACCATAAAATCAATAGACATGTACATAAACCTAATGTATATAAGCCTAATGAATATAAAAATCCATTAAATAACATACCTGCATGCCCAACATCCGAACCTGTTTGACAAAAAACTCTTACGGCGAGGTCTAATGCTGCAACTTCACTTTGATGATATGCATCTCCTACTCTACCTCAGCCAACACATTAACATAATAACATAACAATAGCGTCATGATGCCCCAATTTCATACAATGACCTACCAATGCATGTCTGACCTACCATAGATTCATAACCATGGCAATGCATGCATAACAAATGCATATACAACCTTACACTCATGATGCCACCTTCCACAACAACACAATCAACCTACACATGGTGACATCACTACAACCATGATCAACACCATGCAAATGCAAGAAGAACATTGACTACAAGAATAAGGAAAACCTATGCAACTAACATGAATTCATGACCGAAAAATAACCCATCCAGTCCGAGGGGTGAACCATGCTCTGATACCAATTTGTAACCACCCTCATCCCACATCTACCCAAGTAACCGACCAACCAAGGTAAATATAACATGAGAGAGGCCAATATGAAGGGATTCAATCGCCTTGGTAACCTTAAGGAAATAGAATCAATGGAACACATCAACCATACCTTCCACGTCAACAACAACACGCCCAAGAGACAGCTCAGCCACTCAGGGATCAGGGGACACTAGGTCCCACTAATGTTTTAGTCCTCTTGACTTATGGATGCTCTCATGCTATGTACATGCCAACCAACCATGGACCTTTCACCACTCTCATAAGCCTACAAGCCAGTGTCCAAGGACTTTTCCCAGCCGACCTGTGCCAGCATCTATGGAATTCAAGACACGTTTCTAGCCCAGAATTTAGGCCACTTCACAAAACTAGTTGTAACTTTCAGAATCCATATAAGACATAATTAAAATACTATGAAACCAAAAATCAACCTCAGGACTAGGCCTGACCATCCCCAATCAGGACTAACATTCTGTCAAACACTTGGCATCAATGCAATCTATAGGTCTAGGATACAAGACAAAGCATGAATGTCTGAAAGCTCTTATGAAACATGAAAAGAAGGATCACCACCTTCTCCCTCGAACTTTTATAACATCAATTAGGTCTTGCATCCACATTTTATCAATTACAAGTAAATAAATGAAATAACAATGACAAGAACCAGTCAATTAACCATGATTATAACTAGCATAAAACCATGTAAATAGCAGAGATATAACAACCATTAAATCCACATATAAATAAGTGAAAAAGAAAGGTAACTTAGCTTTCATTAATCATAGGAAAATCTAACCAGGTTTAGGATTTCCATGTACCAACCGACCATAGACATGGCTAAACAAAATCTTTCTTCTAGCCAGTCACACCCATGCCATATTCCAAGCATGAATGTGGGATCTCATGGATAAAACAATCCAAAAACAACCAAGGGAATATAGAGGTTAAACCACCTCCACCCTCACCAAACAACGATCACACCAAAACCAATGCTATGATCACAAAACCAAAAAGATCTTGGAATTCCATCCAAAATCCATCACTATTCTTGAGGAATTTTCCATCTCCTTGTCTCTTAGGCTTTACCACAATCCAATCCCAATCACTAGGCCCTAAATTGATACCAGTTTCTCAGTCTTTACCAAAATCCACGCCTGGATCACTAGGCCCTAAACTAAGACTCCTCCCTCAGGATTTACCGTGTATCTAGCCAAAACTGGACAAGGGATTCCTAAGCCTTTGGGAATGAACCTTGATACCACCTCCACCCTAGATTTCAAAATCCATTTGCCAAATCCAAAGCTCAAAACCACAATGCACATCCAAACACACCATGGCATTCGAAAAAGGAAAGTCTAGGTTGAAAACCATTGTCATAACCCTCCAAAACTATGCCACTGAAAATAAGAGAACCATACACCAGCATGCAAAGCCATGCATGTAAAAACCAAATAGAAAATCACACATGCAATATGTCACCTGCAACTATTCTTGTTGAAGCTTCTTGATCCTACTTTTCTTTCCTTGATCCTTTCTTTCCTTCCTTTCCTTTCCTTGTCCTTCCCTTGCTTTCTTTTCCTTCCTTGCTCCAAAACCTAAGCAAAAAATTGATCCAAGAGATTTCAACTGATCCTTAGAAGAATTTTTATTAACGAGGCCTCTATTTTCTTCATTTTCCATTATTTTACTTCAATTTCATCCTCACATGCAACCTGTGACTGTTTACCTTCCTTTTCTCCCATTTTCCTTTATTTTCATAAATAATTGTGCCAAAAATGCCTTTTTTCTTTTTAATGTCTTTGCCTTTACCAATCTCCTTAGCCATAAGAAACCAATATGAACAGCCACACCAGGATGTGATGCCCAACATTCAGCTTGGAATACATGTCTCTTACCTGTGGTCTTATTTTGTCTTTATTAACTTTTATTACATGGACTTTTTACCAGGGTTGTTACAATAGCAAAATGTGACATCACTTTTTCAATGACTATCAACCATATATGATGAAAATGGATCCAGTTTTAAAATGATATGAGATAGAGGTCCATAAAGAGTTGAAGAATGAGGTTGGGCCCTAGATCAAGTTAGAGCTTGCTAATTATCAAGGTTGGATCCTGCTCATCATCTAAGTTGGTTCCTTAATCAAGTTATAGCCTACAATGAGCACATGTCAAGGTTGGTGCCTCAATCAGGTTGTATTCTACCACAAGTGGAAACTTGCATTTCTTAGAGGTAATTGCCTCCAGCAAGTTATATTCTGCAAATCTATGTAATGAATTGAAAATAAGAAGAATATTATTCGTGGTTTTCTTTTGTATGGATTTCCACATAAAAATTCTTGTGTCTATTTGTGATGTGGTTGATTCATGATATGTTATTGATGTGATGTATCTTAATGATGCATCGTTATAGTTGATGATATAATGCTTGTGATTCATTGTTATATGGTTGTTTGATTATGAAAAGTTGTGAAATGGTAAAACTAATCTCACATTGATCCCCCTACCCCTCAGTGTGACCTTTGGGCCAACATGAATAGTTTAATTATGAGAGTACTCCTCTCCTTGATATGGAAATATCCTTTGGAATAATTTTTTTGTTAATTTTTTTTTGGTGTATTGAAATGTTTAATTTAAATGATTTTCTATATTTTAGAAGAGGAGACTAATCTTGAAATTTCTAGATCATATTTTAAAGAAGAAAAATTATATAATTTATGATAACATATTTTATGGCCCTCTGTTTGAAGGTAAAGAAGCAACTTCCAATGTTCAATTCCATTATGAACATGGATAAAGAGATTTTAAGAATCATATGGTAATTTACAATATTGTTTCTTCTATACAGTAGTACTAATCCTTCAATGGTAATGGGTGATAAAGGTAGTTTATGCCACACAAAATAAGGATACTGTTGATACATTAGGAAAATTTCGGCATGCTTGTGTTCACTAGAGTGGTGACAATTTTCCTATATATAGGGCTGGTTGAGCTTTGGAAAGAGAAAATTTACTTTGATGATTTATTAATTTGTGTGTTTATTTTGAATTTGAAATATGCCATGACTATTAAATGTTACATGTCATTTTATGCTTATGTAAAACATGTGTTAGATGTATGAACATCATCATTTCATCACATATACCTTACCATTATCATTATTTGGTCACATTTATGTTTTTCCAAACTTTATTAATTCTTAGCATTTTTAAGTGAATTTATGGTTAAAAATTAGAAAATAATGTGCATATGCTTATACCTAACAAGTGGGATGAGATTGTTGACATGTGTAGGTCAAAAGGAAGCTTCTTAAAGACCCTTATGTGGCCTTCTAATGGCAAATTCGACTTTGAGTGGAGAAGCTCATGGGATCATAAAGATATGTGTCTCATTTCCTATTTGTATTGGAACTCTAAGAAGATATGTGTCTTATCATTTCCTATTTTGATTGTAACTCTAGAGATATAGGGAGAGATTCATGGACTCTCATTAATGAGATAACTTTTCAGCTTTTTGTATCAATAGGGGGAGTTTTCTTCTATCATTTTATGTGTAAAGTTAGAGAATTCCTCGTGTTTTGAAAAAGAAGAAGGCTTGCATTTGGAGCTTCTCAACTTTCCGTCCTCATACTTTTGGATTGGCCATCTACAATGTGTGAGATTTATTTGTTTTCATAGATTAAGATTTATTTTCTTTCATAGATTAAGATTTATTGCTTTCTTAATTACTATGTAATCTTATGCTAATCAAAGCATCTCAAGAAAAGAAAATTCTCTTTTCCAAAATTGGATTGTGTTTGAAGCATTGGAGCATACAGTGATCTTAGTTTTCCTTTAGATGTTTTTATAATGCTTTCTTAGGATTAAGTTTTACATCATTGTTTAATCTTATGTAGAGAATTTCAAGAAGGTAGTTCTTCCAAAATTGATTTCTTGAGGCATTTAGAACAGACAATGATTTAGTTTCCTTTCTCATGCTTTTATCATGCTTTTTAGATTCAATTTCTTATCTATTGTGTTATCTCATGTTTAACGTTTCAAGAAGGTAACCCTTCCAAAATTGATTGCTTAAAAACATTAGATTACACAGTGATTGCAAGTTTTTACATGTTTCCTTTATGCTTTCCTAGATCATGTTTTCTTTTATTTAATGTATAATCAAGTACTTAATCACTTCAAGAAGATTGCTTCCTAAATTGAATGGTTCATGGGTATTTGATCATACAATAGATCATAGTTGTATTTTCCATTTGTTTTATATTGTCATTATTATTTTGCTTTTAGTCCATAAATAGGATTAGTTTAATTTTGATCAAGAGCTTTCAAGGATAAGAAAGGAAGTGATTTCATTTTCATATTGTCATATGAATGTAATTGTGTTTAAATTAATGCTCTGTTTTTCATAGATTAGTTCAAGTACATTTCCTTTTCTTCCTTCTTTTTCATAGTTTAATCATTTCATTTAAAGTAATTCCTAGTTTAGTTTCTTTCATCAAAACATTTCCTTTTATTCCTTCTTTAAAAATTAGTTTTCAACATTAAAATTCATTAGATTTGTCCATTAACATTTAAATATTTCATCTAGAAGAATAAATTTCATTTCTTAGATTAATTTCCTTAGGAATAAGAAACAAAACCCCAAAACAACATAAAAACATACTCAACGAAGTAATAAACAAGGTTAACTAAGCACATATTGTGCACCACACTTCATCAGTTTACTAACCCCTGTTGATAATTTATGTTAGCAATTTAAGACATTAAATTGAATGAACACTCTACTCACATATTGGACACCTATAATACCATCCCTGATGACGATGCTTCTCCTCCCTATAGGAACACAGTCCTTGAGGCCATCAACCAAGACTACCCATGGGATTATTTCAATGGGTCTGCCCGGGATGAAGGGTGTTGGGGGGGATCTATCCTATACATATTTGATTCTCATTTCTTTAAAATCCAAATGGGTCTGGGAAGGGGCACAAATAATTATGTTGAGCTAATCACCCTCAGACATCTCCTAAATTTTTCCCTGGAGAAACACTACAAGAATATCCAAATCTTTGAGGACTCCAAGAATGTTATCAATTGGATAAGCAATACATATATTTGTCATGCTTATTCTCTGAGACCCATTCTAGAAGAGTGACGCAGATTCATTGCACATTTTGATCATTTTGTTTGTTGCCATATATACAGGGAACAAAACTAGATTTCTGATCAACTATCCAATCAAGCTACGAATTGGCCTCGTGTTACATGGATGATTTAGGAGTAGAGGGACGATGGTCTATATCAATACCACCATCGCCAATACATGGACTACAGAGCATAGCTGGCCCAGAGGGGCCTGATTTACATTTTTATATTTTTGTTGCATAATTTATTAGTACATATGTATATCTCGATCATATTAGCTATATATAAAGGAAGATAAAATTGTACTCCCTGTGTGGAGTTTTTTTAACTTTGAAATTATTGAACTGTTCTCTCTACATGGAGATTCATAGATCTTTCTATATATTATATATATAATATATATATATATATATAGGAAAACAACCTCACTATATAGCATATGCGACATAACATCTACAATATGTAATTTTCTTACTATCAATGGAAATTATGATTTTTCCTTAGGGAAAAAAAGTAGCAACTTTGATCAAATTTCTAAGCTACAAAGAAAATAGAAATAAACTTCAGCAGTAAATCAACATTCTAAACTAATAATGCAAATGCAAAGGAGAAGAACTTATGTTGCTAGGGTTGGGCCTAACCCAAGATCTTCAGCCCTTTGAGTCAACTCAGTGCTAGATCAAAACATAATTTCTCATTATCATAAAAATGTCAAATACATCATAACAATAACAGTCAAATGTGCTTAGGCTTAATGGCCTCTTGGCTACAATAAAACTTTGAATCCTAATGAGTCCCTTAGCTTTATTATTTATACAAAAGTGGAGCTACCAACAACTCCTTAGAAAATAGGGATACTAGGCTTCCTAACTCGAGAATAACTCTTCCTTCACTGGCACTGACTTAGCTACCAATGAACTTGGCTTGCTTGGTTGCCAGTGACACTAAGATGATGAGACAATGAAAGAGAATATTTGAATGATCTAAGGATTTAAAGAGGGATACCACTTCCTATAATCTCTCTTTCTTGTCAAATCCAAGTCCCTGCACTCAATTCAACTCAAAACTGCTCCAGTTTCCTGTATTTAACACACATTATGCCATAGGACATAGTAACTCACTTTTACTCTTTTCTCTAAGAAAAATATAATAAAATCTATAAACAAATGTGAGAAAAGACAATTTAATAAGCTGGAGAGTGGCATTGTGACCCATATAGTTTACCTATTGATGGGCCTCATCATCACCCTACTACTGAAATTGTTGCTCATCCTTTGAGCAACCTAGTCATCTATATGCATATCCTTCATAGCCCTATAACCTCCCTGACATCCCTATGGGTGGTGTCTCTTCCTGAGGATAGAACCCTACATTTTTCTCTATCTCTTCCCATTGCTTTCTTTCCTCTTCTTCCTTCCTACCTTCCAACAAACCCAACAACAAAGGTGGAATGAACTTAAGTCCAATCCAACTGATCTTTAATCTTTGCATGGCCTTTTTATATAGGGGTTTTCTCTATAATGCATTCATCAATCTCTTTGGAGAGTGATACTCCCTGATCCTAAGACTGTTTGGTAGGTTATTCCATCTCCTCTGGCATGCTTGTTGGTTCTCAGTCCCCAATAATCTTAGTGTCTTCAAAATGGGAGATGGTCTATCCTTGGGTAGGCAGGTATCTTAGTGCAAGTTGAGAATGATTGGAAATGATGATGTGGTTATTGATTACAACACTTGAATTTATTTTCTTTAACATAATGTAGAGGGGTTCCTTTTCCTCTTTTTCTACTATTCTCTTCACCTCCTAAGCCTTGGATTCCTCATGGCTTATCCATGATGTAAGGACCATTAGCTACAAGTCTCCCAAATTTTCATTGGTGTCCCAAAAATTCAGGTTTGTTAAGGCAAGGTTGTGCAGTTAGAATTCAAATATCTTGGTCTTGTCCTCAAGGTTACTCTTTTCACATAAATCAATGAATTGCATGCAATCCTAGAATGTAATGGTCCCCTGTTATTCTAATGTCTTAATTTGGAATTGTATCCATTAGATCTTGAGGTAAAGTGCACATGATTTGGATGGAACTCTACATTGAAGTGGCTCCATGGATAGGCTTGCCATGGTGGCCAATTGGGTCTCCTTTACTTGCAATTTCCTCCTCATCCATGTGTTTTCTACCCATGGTTATGTTTTCATGGTGTATTCTATATCTCTCAATTCACTCAAATCTTACCTGTCTCTAGGATTTTTTCTTCCATAAGGTCCGCATCTTCTACTTTCTTTGATTTAGCGATACACATCCATTGATGTGTCCTTCCTCTTTCTTTTTGAATTTCAAATAAGAGAGGGATAACCATTTTTGTGGGATCACGCTACCTCCTTCAATGAACTTGTAGTAGGAGCTCAAGTTTGGGTTGTGGACTAGGCTTCTATAGATTTATAAAATCTCTGTAGAAAACCTTATGTAGGTTAACCCGATAATACAATATAAATCAAAGCAGAATACTATAACCTACTTCTACTATCAATTTCTGGAAGATTAAATATGGAGCTGAACAATATAACCTGAAGAAGAAGAATCAATCACACAATACACATGAAAATACTTTGGGGAAGCCTCAGTTAAAAACCCCACACTATTTTATTATCATACATGTGGAAATACATAGGAATTATACAAATCCTTAGCTCTCACAGCTAGCCAGCTCACAGTACAATCCTCATAGATGCTCACAAGTAATCTTGGCTTCTCTCCAACCTTCCTCTCTACCCTCCAATCTCCTATTTCCTTGCGCTATTCCTTGTGGATGATTTCCTGTTACCAAGTGGATGATCAATCCTCCAAAACTGTGCAATCTTCAAGGATGAGTCCTTGACTACATGCATGAGTTTTATTTATAATAAAATACATGCAACTAACAGTACACTATCCTTGCACATTAATATCAAATAGGTCTTTCTCAGAATAGACATGCATGAGTTTTTGATAAGGGAATCTTCAGTTAATTGGAGTACCACTAGTTGAGTGCATGGATGCATCAACTAACTATTAACTCACTATTAGTTCCTCAAACAGTTTAGAACTAATTTAGCTGGACTTAACTCAGTAAACTGAGTTAACTAATTACAACTCAAATATAACTCAATTATCTCCTTAATTTAAGGGATAACTCTTGCATGACTTTAGAAAGAATTCTAACTTGAATTTCTCCAACTAATTAATTCAAAATAAATTAATTAATTATTTCCAAGTAGTTGTTAAGACTAAATTCAATTTTAACTCACAATTTAATTCAAGGAAAAATTAAATTGGAATATTCTTGTTTCCATATTTCAACACTCCCTCTCAACAAGAAAGGGATTATCTTCCACCCTGATCATGTCTCTATGGAACTCGAATTTACACTTTGACGATGCCTTTGTCAAAATGTCAGCATCTTGCTTTTCTATCTTTGCAGCAACATGATCCTCCTCGCTACGCAATCTTTGAGATGATGATACCGAACGTCGATGTGCTTGGACCTATCATGAAATATTGGATTCTTAGAGAGTTTGATACAACTCTTATTATCGCAATAGATCACATTTGGACCATTCTCTGGTAAAACAAATGAACTAGGATTTTCCGCATCCAAACGGCCTCACATGTTGCCTGACTTGCAACCATGTATTCTTCCTCTACCGAGCTGAGTGCAACTAACCTCTATTTCCTACTATAATAAGAAACTACTGCTGAACCAGGGTTGAAAATCCCTCCTGATGTGCTCTTCTGATCTGATGGACTCCCTACCCAATCTGCATCATTGAAGCCCTATAGCTTCACTCCCTCTGTCTGTCTGTACCATAATATACTGAGATGTGCCTCTAAGGTAACTCAATACATGCTTTGTTTCCTTCCAAAACATCTTGGTGGGCGAAACCATCGCTTGACTCAGCTGGTTCACCGCATAGCATAAATCTGGTCGTGAATTCACTAAGTACATCAGTGAACCCACAAGCTGCCTGTACATAGTAGCCTCTACCACTTCTCTTGATGTAGCAATTTCATTCCTCCAATTACCTACTAGAGGAGTCTGCATGGGCTTACACTTCTCCATTTGGAATCTCTTGAGTATCTCATTGGCATACTTGCCCTGAGACACAAACAACTCCCCATCCTTCTGCCACACTTCCATGCCAAGAAAGTAATGCATGAGACCCATGTCTTTCATCTCAAATTCTCTTGCAAGGTCCTCCTTTCAAGACACGATCAACTGATCATCACCAGTAAATATGAGATCATTAACATAAAGTACGATTATCAACAAGTTACCTTTCACCTCGATGTGGTACAGGTTTGCATCCACTTCACTCTTTGTGAAGCCCAACCTGGTGAAGTAGTTGTCTATCCTGGTGTACCAAGTACGAGGGGCTTGCTTCATCCCATACAACGCTCTCTTGAGTTGGCACACATGCGACTCATGATTGAAGATCTCAAAATATTCTAGCTACTCTATGTGCACCTCTTCCTCAATTTGGTCATTGAGGAATGCAGTCTTCACATCCATCTGATGGATCTTCGAACCCATTTGTGCTGATAGTGCCAACATAAATCTGATAGATGAGTACCTTGCAGCAGGAATAAAAGTCTCATCATAGTTAATCCCCTCAACCTATGAAAAGCCATGAGAAACAAATCTTTCCTTATGCTTCTCCACACTACAATCAACAACTTGCTTTACTTTGTAAATCCAACAAGAACTCACAACTGACTTATTCTTCGGTCTCGAAACCACGTCCCAAACATTGTTACGAACTATGGAGTCATACTCCTCCACCATAGCATCAAACCGAAATGGCTTTTTCACTACTTCCTCAAAGGAATATGGCTCAATCTCAACACATTCCCCAGCAAGGGCCATGTAGCCAGTGTACCTCTTAGGTGACCTCCTCTGTCTGCACTGAGAAGATGGTGCTCCCACATTCACTCTCGCATTGTCCAATAGCCTATCAGCTTCTTTTGTACACTTCAATCCATAGCTAGAAGACTCTTCTTGAGTGGATGTCTCCACTCCTGGAACCTCTACATGTGTCTACTTCGCATCAGTCTGAGGCTCCTCTTCCTTAGGAACTAATATTTCCTCCATAGCCTATAGTTGGAGCTCTCTCTCAATGGAAACTTGCATGGCCTTCTGCTCATCAAACTCGAGATCTCTGCAAACCACTGTCATCCGACTGGTAGGAAAGTACACCTAATAGTTTTGAGGTGTTTCAGTGTACCCCACATGTAACCCCAACTCTATTGTATGCTCAAGATTCTTCCGTGCATCCTTTGTCACATGGAAATATATCGATGAGCTAAAGATCCTGAAGTGACCCACATCTAGTCTCTTACAGGAGAAAGCTTCCTCTGGTGTCTTCATCCCAAGTATGCGATGCGGGCTTCTATTCTGCAAATAGAGTATTGTGTTGCATGCCTCAGCCCACAATTGAAGTGGTAGGCCTTGGTCATGCAACATTACTCATGCTGCCCCTACAATAGTTCTATTCTTCCTCTCTGCCACCCCATTCTATTGTGGGTTATGAGGTTTCGTCAACTCTTATTTAATTCCTTCCACTGCACAGAAGTCCTTAAACTCTTGAGAGACATATTCTCCACTGTTGTCGCTTCTCAAGGCCTTGATCTTCTTCCCTGAATCTTTCTCGATCAAAGCTTTGAACTCACAAAACTTTGTGAAAGTTTGGTCCTTCTTCTGCATGAAATAATCCCAGCATTTACGAGAATAGTCATCAATGAAAATCACATAATACCTTTGCTTCGTTGTGGATTCCATCGAGAATGATCCACACAAATCAGTATGAGGTCACTCTAAGATAGCCTCTGCTCGACTCTCTTGATCATGAAAGGAATACTTGGTGTACTTTTCAAAGGTAAAACCTTTGCATGTGTCAACTTGCTCAAGTTTACCTTTGGGAAGTATTGTAGATATATGCCGCATTATCTTCAAATCCCCATGATGAAAATGGCCCAACTACCTATGCCACAACTCGCCAATGTCTTGGCTTTGCACCAGTTCTTCTTTTGTACTCAATGTTGCACAATCATCTACCTCTAGTTTATAGAGATTCTTCACCCAAATCCCTATCCTCTTGGTCTGACCCATGGCTATGTGTCTTAGGAATGCCTTTCCTTTAGTAAAGACAACATGGTGGCCTTTGTCCTCCAACATCATGAGTGATACCAAGTTCTTCTTCAGTCAAGGCACATACTTCACATCTGTCAAGGTGATAGGAGCTCCATGCTCCATCTGAAAACCAACCGTGCCCACTCCTGAAACACTATACCTTCCATTGTCACCCATCTCTATACGCATCTTGAGGTATTTCTCCTGCAAGGCACTGAATAAATTTTTATCACTAATCATGTGGAATGAGGCTCCATTATCAAGATACCAGCCTCATAACCCATCATCGATGACACCATGCATGCAATGAGGGTAAAGTCCATTTCGAACTGAGAGGTTAATGCCTCACCTTCCGATCCTTTTGAGGATTCCTTCTTGGACTTTTTTGATGGGAAATTAGTTGCATAATGTCCCATCTCCTGACTGTTAAAGAATCTTACTCTAGACATGTCACCCTTCTTCCCTCCATGAGAAGAATTCAATTTGAAATGGGAAGCCTTCCCCTTCCCTTTCCTTTCCTTACTTGCTAAGGCCAGATTTTCTTCATCATCATTCTTGGATGAAGAACCATCTCGTGTGATCCTCTTGGTCTCCTCCTGTATAGATCCGACCACAGTCATTCCCAATCCAACAGTTTCTCCCTTCCATTCACACAGTCTAGGTAGCTATTCCAACTCATTGGACAACCAAGGAGAGCGAGGCTCACCATATCATCATCGGTGGTAGTTATTCCCACACTACCAAGCTCATCTCTATAGGTGGTGAGCTTGTTCAGATACATGGAAATAGTATCACCCTTCTCCATCTTGATTCTTCGAAGCTTATCCTTGAGCACCAATTTCCTCTAGTCACTACTGTTCTGGTAGAGGTCCTTCAATGTCTTCCACATTGAAAATGGAGTATCCTTCCCATGGAGACTTGAGACAATATGATCTTGAACTCCCTCAAGGATGATCGGTCTCGCCTTTGCTACACACTTCTTCCACTCAGCCAACTCTTGTGCATTAGTTGAAGTTGGCTTTTGGATTTCTTAATCAATGAATTCCTTCAATCCATTGTCTTCTAATACGGCCTCCATTCTATATTTCCATGCTATGTAATTCGAGCTACCTTCCAAGGCATACTCAAGTCTCAAGCCATAGAACACCATTGGCCAATCCTTGAAGTATGGTATGAATTTGATTTTCACCTACAACCCCGAAGATAGTTATGCAAATCATGAACATATGAGAGACAAGATACTTACTTCTCACTGTAATTCTTGAGATTATGACAATTGGAGACCAAGTTGACCCTAGGCACACCCTTTCAGACTTCCTGTGGAATTTCACTATTTCCTATAGCTTCCTATAGCCTTTTATGATTCCTATAGTTGTTTCCTATAGGATGGCCAGAGCAAGGTTCAACTTTTTTTGTGGATTTCCAAGGTTGTCCCTGTCTCCTTGATTTTGAAATGAGCAAAAAAATGCATGAAATTTTGGGGTTTTATGCTATTTATGGTCAGGACTTAGGGCATTGTGCTCGCTGGTAGTGGTATGAGATTTCTGAATTTGAACCTTTGGCCCACCATTGGTCATCATTCATGTACTCCTCATAATCATCACCCACTTACTCTTAACTGATTTAGACCACCTTTCTAACTGATTCTCTCGGATGTGACATCCTTACTTGCCATGCTGACTGAAATATCACTTTTTGATTATGAGCCAAGGGTGGCCAACTTAACTGGCCACCTCCAGTTTAAAAAAAAAAACCTTTCTTCGACTTTTACACATTTTTCACCATATTGTACCTAGGGAACAGCTAAGTAAGTTACATACCTGGGCCTACATTTTGTTGATTGATGCATGTTGGAGTAGTTGACTTCTGTGCTGCTACTTAGGGAAGTACTTCCTTTCTCTCTTTCTTGTTTTCCTTTTGGCTCATGTATAGCTGACTTCTTGTCTTGTTCACGTGAGTAGGTGCTTGATATCCTTTTGTTGTTGTTGATGTTGTGGAGTCTTTCTAGGAAGAACAAGGTGCTCATGGATGATGGTACTCTTCCTTACTCTGGTTGGGTAGAAAGAATGAGCTTCAAGTTGTTTGCAGCAGTGGAATAATCTACTATAGGAGATCTTGTAGCTGCTATAGGAAATCTTGTAGAAACCCCCTTTTCTTCCTTTACAAGTTTTTTTTCTTCAAATGGATGGTGAAAAGTGGTGTAGGGGTTGGAGGATGATAGAACGATCTGATGGAGTGGTGAAGGTTTGTGGAAATGGAGGACATGTGTCCCTTTTCTTTATTATAAGTTTTTTGACATTTTCTTGTGTTTTCTGAATGAAACAAAGCTAGATATGGGTTTTTTTTTATTTGAATGAAGGGTGGATGGTTGATAGGTGAGCAATTTGATGAATTGTAGATTTCCTAATCAACCTAGAATAAGCACACAAGATTATTTTCTTATTGGTTCCTCCTTTCCTGTAGCATTTCAGGTCATACTGTAATGCTACAGGATCTTCTTGTAACAACTACAGGACATCCTGTAGCACACTAGAAAATGCTAAAAAAACTAATTTTTGAGGCCTGATAATGGATATGAGTAGTAGGTACATGGTTGGCATGGATGACATGGAGTGGATGGAGGGAGAAAGTGAATGAAACTGAGCATGAAATCCCTATAAGTATGCAATTTCTGTTGTCTTCAATAACTTGCAAAATGACAAAATTTATTAATGGACGGGTTGGAGTTCCCTACTATGGTAATCTTTTTTTTCTTTTTTTCTTTAGGGACACACAGACTACCTTAGGAGAGGCTTTCAACTTGCCTGCCTGCCCTAGGTGCCTCAAGGGAGGTTTTCACCCAGGGATCTACTTTTTTCACTCCTGGGGAGCCTCAAGGAGGTTTTCTACCCAAGTCTTGGCCCCAGATGTCTCATGGAGGTTTTCATCCAAGCCTCTTATTGTATTTTTATTTTTCTCTTTTTTCTTCACAAATAAAATAGTTTTCAAAAATTTTGACTTGGAAGCTAGGAAACTTCCAATCACATTTACCTCCTTGATAATGGTGTTGATGAACTCTTCCTTTAACAATGGTGTTTTGTAAGCCTTCAAAATATATCCATTGACAAGAAAGGGAATACCTTCCTCATCAATGGTCCTGATTTGAATAACTCCATCTTCATGGCACTTCTCTATCAGGTATAGGCCTAACCACCTTGTCATCAATTTTCCTTTGAAGTCCTTGAACCTAGATTCATATATCGGAGCCCAATCCCTTGTTTAAGAACCTTGGGCTTCATGTTCTTGTCATTCCAAACCTGCATCTATACTAGGATAAATCCATTGTGTAGGAGGGCCATCATCATGAATTCATCTAGGCCATTCAGTTGGAGTAGCCACTCTTGTTGTGCTTTTTTAACATCCAAATCCAACTATGCTACCATTCTCAATGTGTTGTACTCAAACTCAATGGAGAACATAGCCTTCTTTTCACAGACCAAGTCATAAGGAGTGAAACTAGTAGTTGTCTTCCAAGTTGTATTGTAGGCCCAAGTGGCCTCCCCTAATATGTCTGACCAATCCTTTCTATTGTTGTTCACAACCTTGGTGAGGATGCCTTCTAATGTCACGTTGGTGACATCTACTTTTTTATTGGCTTGAGGGTGATATGAAGTAGATGTTATATGATTTATCCCATGTTGTCTTAACAAATTTTTGATTATATGTCATGTGAATTGAGCTCCTTGATCAGTGACTAGCTCTCTAGGGTACGTAAATTTTTAAAACACATTTTCCCTTAAGAACTTAACCACTTTCTTTTCTGTTTCTACCTCGACAACCTTGGTCTCAGCCCACTTTGTCAAAAATCAGTTTATACAATTATCTACTTTTTCTACCCTGTTGGTGGGTCAATTGGCCCAATGAAATCCATGCCCCACTTGTCAAATGGCTCTAAAGCCACCTAAAGTTGTAAGGGGTATTTCATATGTGGGAGTAGATTTCCCCATCCTCTAACACTAATCAAAGTGACTCATGTACCTTCTTGCATCTTGGTCAAGCGTGGGGTAATAGTAGCTAACTTGGAGTACCTTGGAGTTGTCCTTTTGGCAGCAAAGTGACCTCCACAAGGCCCATCATGCCAGGCTAAGAGGATGTCAAAGACTTCCTCTTCCCTAGCACATCTCCTCAAGGCTTGATCTGGGCCCAATTTGAATAGATTTCTCCCAGTCCAAGTGAATGGGGCGCTATTCCTTACAATATTGGTCTTCTCCCTGGATGACAGATTTGGAGGTAACTTTGCAACAACTAGGTAGTTGGCTATGTCAAAAAACCATGGAGACAGAAGCAAAATAGAAAACAGGCATTCATATGGAAGTTGGTCATCAACCATCCATTCTTCACCCGCAATAAAAGCAAGCCTAGAAAAAAAATATGCAACTACATTTTCTTTACCTAGCTTATCAATGATGGTTAAATCAAACTACTACAATAAATGTAACCATCTAATAATTCTAGTATTCACATAAGTATTTTTCATTAATTACTTGAAATTATAATGGTTAGTATGCATAAAGGTTTGATAACCAATGATGTAGTGTCTAAATTTATTCAAGGAATGGACAACAACTAGGAGTTCCTTCTCAGTCATCGTGTAGTTTAGTTCAGCCTTAGACATATTTTTTCTAATGAAGTAAACGGAATAAGGAACTTTTCATCTATCTTTCCTAAAGTTTCTCCTACATCTTTTTTAGATGCATAAACATGGATGTGGAAATGAAGAGACCAATTTGGGCCTTCAAGTATCGGTGCAGTGGTCAACTTATCCTTCAATATTTCCATTGCCTCTTGGAAACTATCTAACTAGCAAAATTCAAAGTCCTTGCCCAGCAGTCCAAACTATGGTGAGGCTACTTTTGTTGAAGTCTTTGATAAATATCCTATAGTATCCATCTAAGCCCAAGAAACTCCTGACGTCCCTATGCTTTTGAGGTGTACATACCCTTTTTATGATGGCAATTTTATTTAGGTCCACTTATATTCTTTCTTGAGATATTGAATGACCCAAAACAATCCTTACATTCGTCAAGAATTCACATTTCTCGGGACTAAGTGATAGGTTCATTTCAATGCACTTATTTAATACTTTCCACAACTTAGAGAGAGCCTCCAGGAAGTCACACCCGTCAGGAGTGAAATCATCCATATAGATTTCTACAGATTCATGGACTAGCTCATAAAAGATAATCATAAGTGGCCTTTGAAAGGTGGTAGGGGCATTACATAATCCAAAAGGAAGGACCCTTTAAGCAAAGGTACCCCAAGGAGAAGTGAAGGTGTTTTTATCTTGGTCCTCTAGGTTGATCTGGATCTGGTTATAACCACTGAATCCATCCAGGAAAGAGAATAACTTCATCCCTAAAAGATCATCCAAGACTTGATCAATGAAAGGTAGAGGAAAATGGTCTTTCTTAGTGGATTTGTTTAGCTCTCTATAATCCACACAAATCCTCCATTTTCCATTATTCTTTGGGACCACAACTAGAGGGGACACCCACTCACTATCTAAGATGGGGTAAATGAACCCTGCATCTAACAATTTCTACAACTCTTCCTTCACTATGTCTTTGAGGGTTGGGTTCATTCTCTCTGAGGTTGGCACACTGGTTTACATCCTTCCTTAATGTATATGTGGTGAGTACACACCGAAGGATTCACTCCCTTCATTTCCTTATAGCTCTAGGCAAAAGCATCCAAGTTCTCTCTCAACATGTTGCACAACTTCTCTTATTTGTTGGATGAGAAAGAAGGGTTGCTTTTCAATGTTTTAGATGGACCAAATTCTACCATTTTGACATGATCAAGACTAGGGTCAACTAAGCATAAATTATTCCAATTGTTATCATCGAACTCCTTCACCAACTCATTAAGAGGCATGGTTTTGGGGGGTTGGATCTGTAGGATTTGATCAATGAGGTAATATTCATCAAGTTTCCCCCCTCCTATAATAATATCTAGGGTACAAATTGGATAGAATGTTGTATGATATATGTCATTTTAATCTTCCTCTTCCAACCATAAGAGCCGGTCATGCTCTATGGATGGTTGAGAAAGAGGGTACACGACCAACTATTTGGGAAAATGCATATTCTTACTGGTCATGTTCCCAATTCTATAACTTATGTAAGCATCGGAAGTGGCTAGCCATGGTCTTCCAAGGATGAGAGGATAACCATTGAATTTTATCTTGGGCTGGATAACTAAGAAGCCAATAGGATACTCCCAGGAATCAATAGAGACCATTACATCCTCAACAACTCCCTCAGGAGTTACGATGGACGTGTGTGAAAGTTGTAGTACTATTGTCATCTTTCATAAGTATCCTTGGAGATTTAGTTTGAGAATGGTATCCTTATTCATCACATTTATGGCAGCCACAAGATCAATCAAGGTGTGAGGGACAATTATGTCATCGATGTGCACATCTACCACAGGAATTGCAAGGTCTAGATACTTTGGGCAAATTGCTCTCCCCAACATTAGGTCAAACAATTGACCAATGACATCGATGGTAGGGGTGTATTTATTTCTCCTTGTAGGATGCTTGAATCATTTCTCCTTCATTATATTGTTGTAGATGGGGACATCCTTGATGGTTTGAAGGAGTGGGATTTTCACACAAATTTTTTCCAATTCTCCCAGAAGTTCAGTCTCTTCTGGGGTATGCTAGTTAGGATGGATCAATATTTTAGGAAAAGAAGGTGGATTGGATTTTGGAACACTCTCTTTTGTTTCCACTTCAATATCCTCAGGTGGAGATGGAGGTTGGTTATCGAGTAGCACTCTTCGAGACCTAAGGTGAATTTCTTGAATTTCCACAGCATAGTTAGGGTAAGATGTCTCCCCACTATAGACCGATTATGCCTACTTCTTGTTCGCATTCAGATATGGTTGGGCAAGTATCTGAGGTTGGTTGGGTGGAGAAGGATGGATTAGTTGAGGTTGATATGAAGGTGGAGGTAGTAAAGTAGGAGGTTGGTTGAATTAATTCCTCCAACCTTGTGATGGGGTATTCCACTAAGGATGTGGAGAAGCATATGGCTGAAATGATTGATTGGTAGGTTGGGCAGGATAATGAGGTGCATAAGACCAAGAAGAAGGTGTGGACCATGAAGGGTGAGTAGGAGAACACCAAGGGGGCATCGATGGATTCTGATTGGGATGGTAGTAAGAATAAGATGCAACTTGCATGCTCTGTTGGTATGGCCTAGGAACATGAGGCCTCCTTTGGTTGATATAATAGAGTTGTTCAGCCCCACCTTCAATGCCTTCATACACAACCTTCAATCCAATAAGATAATTGCAATTATCTATGGAATGGTTTTCCTCACAGACCAAGAAAACCTCTATAAAATTTAGTGGAAATTCATTTCTCGGGTGCCTACTAGTGCATTTAGGGAAAATGATAGTTAAATCTCTCTCTACTTCCTCTTGTTTCCTATTGATATACATAGTATCCATTTGCAGAGAAAAGGTGTGCATCATTTCACTTTAAATTCCTCCAATATGTTTCCAATTTCACTCTTGATAGATGTGTTGGAAGAAGAGGGACTGGCCAAAGCTTGACTAGCACTACCCTTCTTTCTAGCAGCCCTAGAATGGTTTCTGAACACTACCTTCATATCATTATAGGGCAGCTTATAAATTTCCCCTCTAGACAACATGTTTAGGGTTTCTAGAATGTCCTCCCTAATTCCTCCAAGTAGGACTAACTTGAGTGATTCAGGATCAAGGGAGCATCTGGCCCTTTTGTAACTAAGTTGGAACCTTTCCTCATAATCTTCCAGGGATTCATTAGGTGCTAGGGTCATTCTAAAGATTCAATCTTTGGTTTCTTTGGACCTACAATAGTCCCTATACTTGTTGTTAAAGAATTGTTGCATTTGAACCTAGGTAGTGATGTTATCCCTAGGTAGACCCATGAACCAGCGCAAGGCTGCATCCTTGAGAGTGGATGGGAACAACTTCAACTTCTCGTCATTAGAGATATAATCATAGGTTCTACAAATGACAACAAACTCAAACAAGATGGTATCAAGGTCCCCTGAGGTTAGGCCATGGAAGTGATGAAGAGTAGAGGGACTTATATTTTTCATCATAGTATCTCCATTAGTATCTCTAATGGGAAAAACACCCTCATTCTTGTTTTCAGCCTCATTTATGTTTTCAACCATGGTGTAAGTGTGTGGAATGGTGTCTTCTTCTTCTTCCTAATAGGTTCCTCAAATATTTTAGGGTTTTCTCCTAAAGGGTCTTCTAACTCTTCTGCAGTCAAAGAGGAAAGCTAACAGTCACTAAAGAAGAGAGAAGGTTGACTGTTTGATGGTGTGGGGATATTTGGAAAGACTTTCCCTAAAGTGTCTCTACTCCTATGAGGCATGAAAGAAATACATCTTTTCTTTTTCAGATGAGCTTTTTCAAAACTAAATGCAAGACAGAAAGGAAAGCAAGAGTAAAATCTACCTAGTAAATGAAAAATAGAAAGAAAAAACATAAATTACATCTACTTAGACATCTCCTTGGTGACGACACCAGAAAGTGGTGAGCTTTAGTATTGTAGCAAGAATGTTACAACTCCGAGGGATACCAACTTTACTTTATCAACCCAGGGTTTCATATAAACTTGGAGGTGACAGTGTTATATACACAACATATGCATCATTCTACTCATGTCACTTCTCAACTGGGGCACTTGACCATTAGGGTTCTAGACCATCCCTCTATTGGACTAAAGGGATTATAACTACTTATAGTGGAATGTAAAACTAGTTCTAGTGCAGAAAAAGTAAATGTTTGTCAATTCTAGAAATGAAAGTTGCTAACTTGTAAATGCTATGATATGACAAATTATCTAGCTATGAAATGACACAAATCACTTGCAGGAAGGAAACTATGCTAACCTTGCACTTGATCATCTAGCTACCATAAATTCTTGAAAATATGAAGTCATTCTATCATTTCAAAATCCAAACATGTATGCATTTAAATATCTCCTTCACACGAGCAGAATAGCTAAAAGTCATAATTGCTAATTTCATAAATATAAAAGCTAATGTTATTTGATCTTTTAGGAGGGAAAGGAATGAAAATATTGGTATAGGTGGCACTTCTATTCATAGAGTCCAAGCTGAGGGGTTAACATACTCCTACACTAGGCTATCCTACCCTTTTAGGTCAAGATAGGGTCAAAATAGGAACCTATAAGTTTGCTACAGGAAACTGCTACAGGATGTCTTGTACTGCTACTGGAAGTTGGCTGAGATTTTTTGAAGGAAAATAATGGTAAAGTGAAGTGTTAGAAATGTGCATGACATTTTTTTAACGTATATGGGAGTTGAACATCTCCGAAGGCCAATCCCAACACTTCAAGAATGCCAGATATGCCCAAGACAACTTGCTCAAGGTGGTTTGAAAATAGGGGTTCAGTGTATGGCTTGGTATGCTTCAATAGAAGGTAGAGAAGACTTAGGTGGAGTTAGTTTGGGGTGTCCCTTCTTGCAGATCAAAAATACCTACAAGAAAACATGTTTCTCTCTTCATTTACAAATTATTTCATGTCAACATCGAAAATATGAGTTGAATTTAGAAATTCTGACCTAACTATTGTTAGAGACTAGATCTATGGAATGGACTACATTCTAAGCTACAAAAGTATTAAGGAGAAAACTAACAACTAGAAATATTTCCAAGGAATTATAAACAATTATCTAGCTAAAAATGAAAACTTAACCTAAGCAATGAACAAAATACAAACTCTATTTTTGGTTGTGAGAGAGGGGTCCCCTAATCATGATCCCACAAGGGATATGGGATAGGGGTCATTGTCACAAGATTTTTTGATATATTTTCCTTCACTAGACTACAACACTAATCTGCTCTTTAAGCTAATGAAAGCATGAATTAGCAACAACTTTGATCAACTTTCTGAGCTACATAGAAAATAGAAATAAACTTCAGCAGTAAATCAACATTCTAAGCTAAGAATACATATACAAAGGAGAAGAACTTTTGTTGCTAGGGTTGGGCCCTAACCCAAGAGCTTCAACCCTCTGATTCAACTCAGTGTTGGATCAAAACAAAATTTCTCATTATCATAAAAATGTGAAATACATCATAACAATAACAGTCAAATGTGCTTCATCTTAATGGCCACTTGGCTACAGTAAAACTTAGAATGCTAATGAGTCCCTTAGCTTTCTTATTTAGAAAAACTGGAGCTACCAACAACTCCCTAGAAAATAGGGCTATTAGCCTCCCTAACTCGGGAATAACTCTTCCTTGACTGGAAGTGGCTTGGCTACTGATGAACTCGGCTTGCTTGGCTACCAGTGACACCAAGCTGATGAGATAGAGCAGGAGAATCTTTGAATGATATGAGGATTTAAGGAAGGATATCACTTCCTATAATATCTCTTTATTGTCTACTCTGAGTCCCTACACTCAAGTCAACTAAAAACGGCTCCAATTTCTTGCATTTAACACACACTAGGCCATATGACATAGTAACTCACTTTTACTCTTCTCACTAAGAAAAATATAATAAAATCTATAAATAAATGTGAGAAAAGACAAGTTAATAAGTTCGAGAGTGGCATTGTGACCCATATAGTTTACCTATTAATGAGCCTCATCACTTGTTTCAAGAACGACGAACCTGAGGAGTGGAATCTTGAATTGATACAATGACTAAAGAACATTAGTAACAATATCTCAAGGGTTGTTGATTTATGGATCGATAATATTTTGGGAGGATTTATCACTAAGTTCATGATAGATGTGATCATGTCCTATAGTGAAGCTAAATGAAGATTTTTCAAAGGACCACGAGGTGAGTTATTAAGATTTTTTAATCTCCAGATTAAGATGTTATTGCGTGAAAAAGGGATTTTGTGAATGTGGTTAGATTAATGTTTGGACAAAGAGGAAATAAGCTTGAAGGAGGGTCTATGCAAAGTGGAAAATGATATTGAATAGATCTGAAGAATTTCATTGAAACTAACTATAGCCCCTTGTTTGGAGGATACGGGAGTGAATAAGAAAGAAGTAACCCACAATCCCACGACATTCCCCCTCCTGTCCTAAAGGCACGTAGAAATTGGGATTTGACAAGAATCAGGGCATTTTTGAGATTCCCCATCCATCCACCACCCTTACACCCCATCCCCCTCCGCATAATTCCCCTACACCATCACCCCCTCCCCCTTCACATAGCCCCCTGAGAAGGAAAATGGCCAATGACATTAGGATGCCTACTTTTAAAGGATTGGGATCAGAAGATCCTGAACAGTTCTAGTTTTTCGTTGATGCAATATGAATAAAAAGACATATCACTAGTGATGATGTAAATAAGGTGCAACTCATCACGTCATTGCAAGAAAGAGCGTTAATATGGTATATGAAATACTCTGTGACTAACTTGACTACTTCATTTGATGAAATTAATAAATAATTGGTATCAGAATTCAAAATTCTTAATTAGAATCACAATGCATCATAGAGCTAAAAGAAATCAAACAGACAACGACTGAATTTGTGTGGGAGTTGGATCAGCAATTTAAGGTGTTGATGGGTCAAGTAAGATTTAATGTACCCTAGAACAACATAAATAATGGTTCATAGCCACGCTACTACCACATATTAGATTACCTTTAACATAGAAGAAGATCGCAACTCAAGCTAAAGCATTGGGGATTGCGATGAAGTTGGAAGCTTCGCCAATTGGATATACTCATGCATGAGTACAACCGATATAGACTCAACTAGCCAATTTGACCTTGGAATTGTAGGATCTCAAGAAAGGTAAAGAGACTAGATCAAAAATATGGTGTACAAAATGCAAAGTGGAGCATCATTATAAGGATGAATTACCTGTGTTCAAAGATTTTTGGAAAGTGGAGTGCCTAGCCCAGTAAACCCAGGTTTGTGGTGTGAGATTTGTAGAACAAGAGGCCAACATCACTCTAAAGATTGCTACCTATTATATAAGTATGTGCAAACCCTAAAGGAGTTGATTTTTAAATTGTGTAGATCAGTAGGCCATGATGAGAAAAAATGTCAAAGTTATGACTTGATGATGGAGTGCATTGCTGATACTTATAGACAGTAAGCTGATGGAAATACATGCGAGGATGATAGGTTGGTCAAGGATGTGGAAAAATTATCTATTATAACTATGGATAGGCAAGAAATTTTTTAAGAGACTGTCAAAACCCGACAACAACCTGCAGTTACTATAAGTTTTTTGATCATGTGATAAAAGAATTCCCTGTCCTTATTGCGAAGCTGCAGGAGAAAATAAACCAGTAGCCTGCAGCAAATATCCAAATGATGACCATTGAGCTAAGGGAGGATCAACCGTGCATCAACATTATAAAAATAAGAGAATTTGCAAATGGAAATGATAAAGCCAATGGGAAAAGGGAAGTTGAAGCTACATGCATAAGAAAAACTACTAAAAAAGCCCTTACATTTGATATCCTGAAGGAAAAGAAAGTATTCATGGAGGTGAGGTGAATCTTTATGGATGATGGGGCCTTAACCTCTACCATGCAGCCAACTAAAAACGATAACTATGAGATTGTACTGGTTGTGACACAAGATGTGGATCTAAACATTTTGAAGTATTTTCTATAGAATTGCATGAAGCTGTTGAAAAATCAGAAGACCGGAGAGCAATTGCAGGAATTGATAGACTCTTCTGCTCCTAAAGAGGTACCGCAGAGTGAGATGCGCACAATTAATAATCTATATAGACACAAGAAGTAGACTGGAAAGGAAATAAGGCTTACAACACAGATTGGGGAATACAACATCGATCAAGTTATCTTAGATCTAGGATATCATGCCAATGTCTTGCCAAAGGTAACTTGGGAATTGATGGGTAAGTTCAAGTTGAAATGGTCAATTATCTAGCTGAAGATGGTGAATAAAATGAATATTGTCCCTCTATGAAGATCGCTGGGTATCACAGTAGACACTGATGGAGTGCACACTAACACTGACTTCGAAGTGATTGAGCTTGTGGATGATAGTAATCCTTACCTCGCGTTACTTGGATTGGATTGGACATTTGAGAACATGGATATAATCAACTTGAAGAAAAGGAAAATTATACTTGAAAGAAATAATATGAGAGTTAGTTATTGTGCCATTATATCCATCAGAGGGAGCAATATATATTGAAAATGTCAGAGAAGAGTACAACACGGATGACATCAACAACATTTATCAGATAACAACAAAAGAAGAAGAATGGATTAGCCCTATTCCAAATGGAAAACTTACTTGGGAGCAAGATAGTTCCTAAACTTTAGATTTAAAAGAGGAATTGAAAAACTAGCATAATAGGATGCATGAAGTGTCTACAAGGTGGTGTGCAAGGATCGCTAAAGTAGTGAGTTGTATGACAGTTGAAGTATGTGATTTACCTTTGTACAATGTCTTGGGTGATGTAAATACTCTCTTTCAAGATTATGAAATACAAGTACCTAAATGTCAAAGATTGCTAGCTCTAGATCAAGAATTGAGGGCTACTCCTGCTAGATGGTGGGGTACTCACAAGAAAAATATAAGAGATTGGAAAAAGTGTAGAAGGTTGATGTGGGTAAGATTTGGTCAGTAGAAGCAAAGCTCGTAGAATAATATGATGGCCAAAATGATCCTAGAGACCACATACAGCTCTATATGATATTTTGGGGAGAAATTCCATGAGAATAATGGGTAAATGGATTCATCCATACCCTGGATAAAATTTCCCAAAATTGGTATCTAGAAATACAACGTTGACATGGTAATACTAGGCAGAAATGGTTGATGGATTTATAATGACATTCAGATTTGAAGATTATTGTCCACATATAGATGCAACTTTGAATATAGTTAAGAATAATATTTCTTAGAACGAAGTTCCAGTTAACTGGCAACCTGATTGAGCTGTGCAAATATGTAATGTAATGTAATGTTATAATCTCATTATGGAAGACGATGAAGATCCTCGCAAAATTGACATCAAATAATCAAAAAGTCATTGTGAAGTAAATAGACCTGAGATAGAGATGCATTATATAAGGAAGCCATTAAAGATGAGCAAGGTGAATATAGGGTCATAGATTGAACTAAAGTATGCAATAATAATAGATTACTAGGATGAAGACATAGTCAACAAGATAAAAAAAGTCTCTTGCATGAATATCAGAAGTTGTTCCCCACTAAGTTTTTAGTTATGAAAGGCATATTAGGAGATTTGGGAGTTATGAGGATTCCTTTGAAGCTTGATGCGAAGCCTGTCAAGTAGAAATCTTATAGATTGAATCCAAAATACAAGGAGAAGGTGAAAGAAGGATTAGAAAAAAATATTAACAACTGGGATAATCGAACCTGTCAGCGTGTCTGAATGGGTAAGTCCCACAGTCGTTCAGGAAAAGAAGGAAAAAGGGGAAATCTGAATTTTTGTTGACTTAAGGAAATTAAATGATGCATGTCTACATAACCCCTTCCCTACACCATTTACAAATGAAGTAGTAGACAATGTAGTTGAACAGGAGGCCTATTATTTCACAAATGAATTTTCAAGATACCATCAAATCAGGATTGTGCCAGAAGATAGACATAAAATGACTCTTGTGGAGTGGGGATCTTATCAGTACACAATGATGCCTTTTGGATTAAAGAATGTGCCTGCTATATTTTACATAGTTATAATTGCGACCTTCAAAGAATATATACACAAGTTTCTGGAAGTATACTTCGATGATTGGACAGTCTTTGGTCTATTAAAGAAGCATGTGGCAAGCTTAAGGTTGATGTTGGATACATGTAGATAGTACCATATCTAATTGAAATTAAAGTAGTGCATATTTTTTGCACCATTTGGTATACTATTGGGACATGTATTTTATAAACAGGGATTAATGGTGGATCCCGTGAAGATCGCAATTATTGTGAACCTTCCAGCACCAAAAATAGTGAGTGAATTACACATGACATTGAGACACATCGGCTACTAAAGAAAGTTTATAAAGGGGTATGCACAAATAACTATGCCGATGGAGAAATTGTTGAAGAAAGATGTGAATTTTGAATGGAGTGAAGAGTGCTAGAAGAGCTTTGATGTACTAAAAGAGAAGATGGTAACTATGCCTATTCTAGTTTTTGCAAGTAGGAAACTGCCTAACGTAGAAAAGAACTATAGCATGAAAAAAAGAGAGGGATTAGCTATGGTATATGCATTACATAAGTTCAGGTACATTCTATTGGGGGCGCATTTGAAAATGTTCACCGATCACTTTGTGCTGAAATATTTGGTGAATAAGCATGTTTTAGGATGAAATATTTGTTTACTCTAGGAGTATGACTTCGAAGTTATAGTGAAGCCAGGGAAATTGAATGCTAGACCTGATCGCCTATCAAGGATAGAGACAAGAGAAGAACCCTCAAATATAGAGTATAACTTGCCTAATGCACAGTTATTCACAAATATAGTCACAGATGGTCACTTCACATATTATTCAGTTTTTAGCCACATAAATTGCGCCCAAAAAGTACATTATGAAGCAAAAGAAAGAATTAGTCATTCGAGCAACTAATTTCTTGTTGATTGTTGTACACTTGTACAAAATGGGACCGAATGAAGTATTTCACAAATACGTACCTGAACATGAATGACAGAGTATTCTGGCAGAAGGCCATGGAGGAGTCATGGGAAGGCACTATGCAGGAAAAGCCATTGAACATAAAATCTTGAGAGCTGGGCTATGGTGGCCCATAGTACATAAGGATGCAAAAGATTTCTATCAAGCATGTGATGTATGTCAAAGGATAGGAAACTTATTTAGAAGAGACAAGATGCCACTAATGCCATAGGTGAATTTTCCAGCTTTTGAAAAATGGGCTATTGACTTTCTTAGACCTATTAGTCTATTAGGAAAGAAGATCGGTGCGAGGTATATAATCACTGAAACTGATTATTTGACAAGATGAGCTGTGGCACAACCATTGAAGGATTATAGCACAAAAAATGATGTGAATTTCATCTTTGAATATATATTGTCCAGGCTTGGTAGTCCAAATATCTTGATGAACAAACAAGGAACACATTTCTTGAACAAGACCATTGAAGCACTAACTGAGGAATTTTAGGTTTACCACTAGAGGATAACTCCTTATCATCCCAGGAAAATTGATCAGTGGAAGCTTTAAATAATATTTTGGAGAGTGCATTGACCAAGGTATGCAATGTGAACAAAGATGACTAGGATTTAAGGATTCCAGCAGTGTTGTGGGCATATAAAACTACATGGAAGAAATTGATATGGTAGACACCGTTTAGGTTGGTATATGGATGAGAGGCATTTATTCCTTAAGAATACATTGTGCCATGTTTGAGAATTTCAACTATCACAAACATGGAAGATCCTGACTTTATGAAGGAAAGAATGTTGCAGATACTAGCTCTAGAAGAAGACAATTTCGTAGTAGGGTTCCATCAGAAAGGGAGAAAGACTGGCATGATAGGCATATCAAGCAGAAGACATTCCAAGAAGGAGACATTATATTATTATATCAGAGAAAATTCATGAAGTTTCCAAGAAAATTTAAAAAACATTGGTTAGGACCATATATCATCAAGCAAATATTTGATGGTAGTGTAGTTCAGCTTGAGAAATTGAATGCTCAATTGATTCCAAGAAGGGTGAATGGTAGCATATTGAAGATATATAGGGAAGAATTTGTCCCTGGAGCTTCACACTGAAAAATGAAGGGAAGGAAGCCTTAGTGCCACATGCAATTGAAAGTGAGCATGGGAGTATAAAATACTATGTAGAAGGGGAATTCGCTGAAGGAATATTACTATGTGATACTCAGGAGTACGATGAAGTCAGAAAGAATTGCAACAGTGAAAAGGTAATTGCACTATAGAGGAAGGTTCATCGAAGATGACTAGAAATATGATCGTTGGAAGGAAAAAACTATCATTAAAAGGAAATTTCCATTAAGGGGCACAAGCGAAGAGCATTTATGAAGGACAACTAGTTGTATCTATCCCCATACCTACATTAAATGAAAAAATATTGAAGCAATGATGATGTTGGATTTAAAATATGTTATAAAAACCATATCTCGTGCCACATTTGACACTTTGTTGTCTAGATGGGTTGAGAAATTGTACCTAAGAGTGAAGATAAGAGAGCTATTGTATGTCTGAGAGGATTTTTGAGGAACTTGTTCGAATATTTGCATAGAATGGATTAGCAGGTATTATGGAGGGATAAGAAGAGAAGGTACCCATGTCCCCAAGGCACTAGAGGTCACCAAGAAAATGGGTACCCACAGAACCACATGCAAAGAAGAAGCAGGAAAATATACCAGCTAAGGTCTCTGGGGCGGAACTCAGAACATCCTTGAGGAATAAAACACAGAAGGAAGTTTGAACGAGGAACAAAGAAAATAATGGGAAGAAGCCTATGCAGAAAGGAAAGAAGCTGATGTGATAGAAGGCACCTCAGTAGATCAATGATTGTGAAGAGGAGGGTGAATTTCAATGCATGGATACAGAGGATGAAGATATTCCCGTTGTGCTCCCACCTTACATGCCACCAAGAAAACCAAATTCCAAGCTGATTAAGGAACCAAATTAGAGTAAGAATACCATGTACACTCCATTGCTACAAGAGGAAGTGTTGTTTGAGGGAAATGTGTTAGGGAAAATCTCTGAGTTGAAGATGGAAGACTGGGACTTTAAAGATTAGAGCAGATACCCTCAATTTGAAGCAAGTTCTATACCCAGAAAGGGGAGTCATGAGGCTAGAACCGTTCCAGTGGGCTGAAATATTACAAAGAGGGAGCCTCTTGAATATGATGAATGTGCCACACTTCAGCCAAAGAACATCCAATACAATCTGTGTATGACAACTCTTCACCCTCATACATGATGGATGTATTTGGCTAGGGGCGAGGATCCCGATTGATGAGATGTTAACCAAAAACATTACATCTTTTCCTCATCAGGGAAAAGACCCCACAGAAGAATGTGTGGGAAATAATAAGGACAAGGAGATGGCACAAATGACGAAGGAAAAGTTTGGATTAGTGAAGAAGTTGTGAGGATATGGAATCAATTCCATTTATGACCAAGGAGTGTGTTTCTTCGTGCACATCTTGGCAGGTAAGATAAAGAGGAAGTGCAAGGTCAATGAGATTCTTGTAGTTGTAGTGTCTTCGACTAAATAGTGCAGTGTAGGGGTCAAGTTTAACTGGGTTGCCTATCTGTGCATGGAAATTTTGACAGATTGTAGGGAAGCACAGGAAGAGGGGAAGATGTTCCACTACGCGTGGCTAATAATACTAATTGCACTACTTGCATGGAAAGAACCAAAATACTTGCAATTTCCATCTGTCGAGGTGGATGTTTATGAGGTAGTGAGGTATGCCTCCCTCTAGTTTATTAAGGATCCGACGCACGCAACATAGAATAGGATTTTCTTTGTGGTGATGAGAATGGATCTACACATGATGGTGAATCAACATCCAAGGTTGTCACCTAGTTTATATAACCAGTATTGTTACATTACAGGTTTCAAAGCGAACTTCCATAGGGCCTACGTCAAGGCAATAAACGACTCAACTAGGACATGGAACCCATTTGCATGCTTAGTAACTGAGGATGATTTTCTCACTGTAGTACAAAAATGGTTGAAAAATGGATTAATCCACTCAGTGGAGCGGTTGGAACAGAGAAGGGTACCCTGCAGGATGAAAGTACAAGTGGAAAGGATGAAATATAGAAAAAGAGGAAAGAGAGTAGGAGCATGAGGAACCCCTTAGTGATGCACGAGTATCATAGGATTCACATTTTATTTTTAGAAGGAGAGACATAACAATTGTGGAAGGCAAGAAGAAAAGGCACACAACAAATAAGTCCAAGGGCATAGAAGTGCTTGTCCTCACTAACGGGGATATTGACAAGATCAAAGAGAAAGTCCAGGAGATCACATTGAAGACCTAGGATAGAATTGATGATTGATATAGAGCGATCTTGGTTCAGGTACAAGAGGGCATCACAAAGCTGAAGGTGTTTCCACAGGTAGAAAAGTAGAGAGAACAAATAAATTGACCACTATAGAAAGAGAAAAGAATAGAAACGCAATTTAGCGTTAGAATTTTTCAAGTTCCAACTGAGGAACTTTAGTGGCACACTTTGGAGGAAAAATAATGATCCAATGCATGGAATATTGTCAACATTAATATTGTTGGATTTCCCATTCAGATGTTGCACAAATTCCATGAAATTTTGACAACTAAGCTGCAAGAGCGGGAACAACAAACCTTGGCGTTGACCATGCAGGTGGAAAAGGGGAATGTTGCACTAAAGAAGGATCTGGAGAAGGTGATAAAGAAAAGAGACAAGGAATATCAATGACAAAAAAAGTTGGAAAATCCATTGAAGATAGTTTCAAGAATTGAATGTGAAGGTCGGTGAGGAGGAACCACCAGCAGAGAAGGTCATGAATCTCACCCTCACGATCAAGAAATTGAAGAATACACTAGCGAAGATAAAATTTGAGTATGAAGTACATATATCAACACTACAATTAAGGTTGCATCCAGAAACGACACAAAAACTATGGGAGTAGAGGCAGAAAGACTTGAAGGCATCATTGAAAGGCACCTCCGACATAGTGGCAGACTGTGGGAAATTATTGGATGAAACAATGCTGATTTGGACCTCACTATAAGAGGATCCAAACATCCAAAATATAGAGGAGGAATTACAGGTGAAGCAGAAGCAACATGACGAAATATTGGTAGTTGTAAAGACCTTACTAGTCTTACAGAAACTCGCCAGTATTACTCAAGGGGAGAACCTCCAAAAGCAGATAGATGATCTTTGAAGGAAGGAGCAGATTTTGCAAGCAAGGACTCAACTGTGGTAGGAGAATGTCCTCGGACTATCTTAGGAAGTGGATGAAAGGCTCAAAGAGTTGAAGAAAAGGGAGGAAAATATACTACACAAGGCTTTTGGCCTAACCATAGAGACATTGTTGGAGGAGGTGCGAAAGTAAGAGAAATAAATGGAAGAGATGGTCCAACACTATAATTCAGTCTACAACGGAATTGCAGTGAATATCAAGGGAGTCGTAGCTGATTGACTCAAGACAAGTCATGGGTGAGTGTTGGGGGCCTATTGGGTGCCCCCTAACTTGGTCCAAAGCTGTGGTCAAATACTTCACATTTTTAGGAGTAGAGCTGGCGAAGTTCTCTTCATAACGTAGTATTTAGGGGCTTTGTGGTGGGCCAAAAGTCCCTTATTTTTTAACTGGTTTTGAGTATTAGTCCATTTTCTTTTAGATCCATGGTATGTGGACCGTGGTCTTGTAGTAAGGAAGTCTATATAAAGAAGATGCAATACTTTTTCGAATGTGATAGTATAGAAGAACTAATTAAGCACAAATTGTTTTGTCTTAAGTTTGTATTTTTGGGGAAGGCTTCGTAGTTGAGTGTGCGAAAGCCTTGAAGAGTTTGCAGTTGAGTGCATAGATCACCTGCAAATGGGTGCATAGTTCAGGGAGGAGCATGTATTGAAGATCCTGATTAATAAATAAGAAGTTTTGGTGAAGTATTGTATATATCTTTGTGTTTACTCTCTATTGTTATTGATATCGTTATGCATGCTTTTTATTGAATTATGAGAAATAATACATGTTATACTATTTTCTATTATGTTTATGCGTTAAGTACTAATCTATAAGGTTAATCATAAGAGCGAAGTTATTCATGTATGCGAAGTTGTAAATATATAAAATACATAAGTGAACACATGGACGCCACATCGCGCATATCCATGTGGCTATAGAAACCTAGTTCTTCAACCTCCCATAACTACTTCAGGTGAGACTATGATCTCCTTGTAGGTCATTGTGGAAAGGGCCAATGGTTGAGGGTTTTTTTGGCATGCAGTACACTCTTAACCTGGTCAAGCCCCCTTAAACCAACAATATTTAAAATAGTGGAGTCACCATTTGCTATTAATATGGAAATTTTTGGAAGGCTTACCAAAAATCCCCACTTTAGCTATTAGTGATGAATAGCCCTAATAGCCCAAAAAATAAGTAAACTCTTTAGTATTCAACTTACAACTTTAGATCTGCAAAATTTGATTATAGGAAAACCCATAAAAACTTGAACATAGAAACTAAAGATGCAAAGAGAAAACCACACAATATTACCTAATGGAAATAGAATTATTTTTATTAAATTTAAAAGGGAGATTACACCTAATGGAGAAGAATGTAGACTCGGGTCTAGATCATCGCCCTATGTGGGATGGGTTCTTGTATTCTTTTTGCTTCAACAATGGGTTTATCTCTCTATGGTTGTTGTGAGAAAAAGTAGAGTGAATAGATGAACTCAAAATGGGAGCTCAAAATGATGTAGAGCAATAGTGACGACGATGAAATGGTCATGTGCGGAGAGTGAGGGAAAACATCTCTATTTAATAAAATGCTAGAATAGGTTTAGATCTAGAGAAATAGTAAAAAATATTAGGACTAAATCAAGATCTAGTTATTAGGAATATTTTATTATATTTAAGCAAGGAAAAGATTCTTGAAATGGTAAAAAAAATTATTTAGTTGACTAACTCACAAAGTAATGAATAATTGAGTTAATCAATAAAAATAATTAAAGTAGTTAATATATAAAAAATGATTTATTAATTAATTTAAGGAGATATGATCAAAATGGTTTAGGGAAAATTATTAAATAATTATTTAATAATTATTTCATAGGAGATATGTGAATGATTAAGGAATAATAAATAAATAGTGGTTTATTTAATTATTCCTATGCATAAGGAAAAACATTTTTCATTATTTTTGCTAAGTGGGAAAAGGCATAGTCTAACTTATAGATAAAATAACATTTTTCATGATATATTTTTTGGTTATTTAAAAAAAATGTGATAGAAAATTTTAAAAACTTGAGTTTAAGCTATTTAATTTGTATAATTCTAGTGCCCTAAGGGCTTTTGACAATGCTTAATCAATTTATGCATTCAAAAATGTATTCTAAATAGAAAAAAAATCACATTCTTGCTTGAATTT
>APFE030306863.1:0-25940 GCA_000404065.3 Pinus taeda
CCTCCACTTTAACCGTCTCGAGTGAAGCAAACCCCCCAGAAAATCCAAGTGAGTCTAGCCGACGTCTGCTCTAGGTACGGTGGGATCTTCCCACCACCGTCACCTTGGGTAGAATCCTAAGATTATGGCCACTAAGGTTACCAACAACAACAAATATATCTGGGGGAACAGTCTACACTCCGACAGCACACAAGGGCAGAGTAACAAGCTCAATCCCCTTACCGACTCCTTGACAATGGTCAATCCAAGTTTTACCGATAAGTGATCCCCTGGCTCCTCAATATGAGGTTTACCGTTTGTAATACGTGCGTGTCTGGCGTCGTTCCCAACGAGGGAGGATTGATCCCCTCACTGGTTCGGACAGGAGCTCGTGCTTCTCCTTTAAGAGGAGCTTTCCCAGAGTATAAATGCAACAACTGGATTTATCCTATCACAAGATAAGCTACTTGTTTGGTTTTGTAGTCTTGGAGAGTTAATTACTCTCCTACTCCAAGACACTAGCCTGATCTATATTGGTGCTTAAGAGCCCTAGTAAAAGAAAAGTTTCTAAGTTGATTTTACTTTAAGCGTTGATTTTATGGCTTTTCTTTAAGACAAAAGGTGGTGGAGATGAAACTGATGATGTGTAGACTCGACTCAAATCCACTAAAAAGATGCACCTAGGATGATTTACACTACTTTTCTTTTTCAATGAATTCCCTAATTAAGAGAGTTGGAGAATGCAAACTTTTGATAAATGCAACTTTCTTAATAGACAATTAAAGAAACAATCTCTTTATCTTTTCCAAGCACACAACACATGACCACTCATTACTTGCACGAAAATTCCTTTCTCTTTCAAAAACTTCAAATGCTACTTAAAACAAACTTCGCAAAGGAGATATTTTTGTATTTTTCCTATTTAATAAAGCATATAAAACTATTCTAACAAAAGCAATTGCAAAATTTATAAAAATCTATGAAAAACTTCACTCAAAAGAAAATCAAAAGAAAATTTACCTAAAAACAAATCTAAAGAGGCAAAAGCCTACTAAGATGATTCCAGGATGTTTTACTCGACAACAATCAAACCAAGGACCAGTTCATGCAGAATCATAAACCAATCAAAAAAAAAAATAAACAATTTTTGTTCTTTTCTTAAGAATGAAATTCACAACTTCAATCAACAAGCTACTTCGAAATTCCACAAAGAGACAACACAAAGGTAGGTTGCTCACATAGGTAGACTTCACGAAAAGTATGACTCCTAAGAACACTGACAAAACCAGAGAGATCCAAGGTTTCACAACTTCTAAAGTCAAAGTCACTACAACACCAATGCAAAAGATCAAAACCCTAAGGCGAGAACTTCTATGAATTTCACTAAAACTCTTGACGCTAACGAAACAAGTTCAAGTGAAGATCTCTGACAGATAACCAGTGGATCTGGCAGTAAAGACTAATGAAAGACAAAATCTAAAGGAAAAAATAGACAAAATGGAAATTTTCTCAATTTTGACAGGGTACGTAGGCAGCCTGTTTACACTAGTGCGTGCACGCTCTGTGTACAAAGGTACAGTCTGTACAGGTATGCATTGTGCCTAACTCAGAGGGTGCGTACTACTGGAAAATTAAGAGAAACTAAACTCTAACTTAACTCTAAGCTAGCCCACCCAAATACACAATCAAACAATCAAAAACCAAAAAAGAAATGACTCTTTTCTGATCAAAGTGTCACTCAAAGGAAAAATCAATCACATCAATGGATTCCCCAGCGGAGTCGCCAATTTGTCATGCGGAAAGAGTTAATCTTGCAGACAAAACCAACCTCCTAGAAGCTTAAGACTTTCTAGTGACAAACAAGACAATTAAGAACAATCCTTCTCTAAACATGCATTTATTACACGAGAAACTAAGTGTTTTAGATCCTACCTATAGTCCAATGCTGTTGTAGTAGTCTAGCCTCGTCGATCCAGATGAGCTCCTCCTTCACTTCAAAACCTGCATACACTAACAATCAAACGATTACATAACACCTGAATATCCCATAAAACAAAACATATTCAACATATAGACCAAGGAGTATATGAAACAACTCATTAACAACAAATCATTGAGAAGAATGCACTTATTTGTATTAAGGAAACAAAAGAAACAATTACAACCTGAGCCTTGGTGTTGTGCAAGTTCCTCCCAGGGTCCAGCAAGAGTTTTCCTCTACTTTGACAAGCTCACCCACTTCCAAATGAAACAAGAAAGGATGGGAATCTCTCCTCACAAGCTTTACAAGGAAGTCCTAATTCCAGCAGCATCTACCCTTTGGAAATGTTCAGCTTTCAACCTCCCCTCCTCTGGCCCAAGGCCTGTATTTATAGTGTTCTAGAGGAAGTTAATAAGGTCCAACATCAATGGGATACTCCCCTCTTTTGGATGGGGTAGCTCCTCTCTTGATGGGATAAGTTCCTCTTTCATAGGGATGCATGAACCATCTGGAGGCGCTCAATACACGTCAAACATTCTTCTAGAATGCTCTAGAAGTGACCACAAGTAACTTTTTAAAGATGAAACTCGCGCCTTTTGACCTTTACAGGGGTACGCACCCATCCTTTGGCTTACAGAGCATACAAGTACGCAGGTACAGTGTGTTAGGGATGCGTACACGCAGGCAAGTTAGAGAGAACCTGCGTACCCAGAGATAAACATGTTTTTAAGTGACTTTCTCTCTTTCTTGAAGTTTGACATGGAGAGCAGAGGTATAAGGCTTGACAAGGAGGATAGTATGACTGTTGATGGAGCCATACTAACTGCAGATAGTCATGGTGACAAATTTCAGTGTAACATCCCCCTCAAAAGTGGAATCTCCCAAGGCTGCTTCCTGTGTGTCCAAAAAGAGGTAGAGTGGTCATTTTTTGATGGTTTTTTGACCTTTAGGTGACCAAGTTTTTCTCCAAAATTCTTGAAACTTTCACGGATTGATTTCCTCATCATGTTGAATCCAAATAGGCAAACCATTTCTCCAAAAATTCTCCCAGTCAAAAGCATAGCGCCAGTGGCACTATGCACCTAATGCAATTTTCTGTGTTGGAAAATTTCAAAATGACAAAAAATCACCAAAAATTTCCCATATTTAGCACAAGGCATTCTCATTAATTGCTTTGATGGGTTAGTGAGGCCTCAGCCAGTATCTTTTTCTTCTCATGCTCCTTTTTGCTCCTTAAGGCCTTCCTTAACCTTGCCTTAAGTTTCCTCATCCTTATATTGCATATTTTTTTCCGGGTCATAAAGTGGTAGGCCATGTGACGAAGCATCTTCTTGTCTCTATTGGCCTTCTCAAGTAGCCCTTCAAGGTGTATATTGACCCTCTCAAGCCATGTTTCCCTATCATTCTCAATTTCTTGTACAATAGGGGTTAATGGAACATTGACCTCCTTGATCTTTTGCCTGACTTCCTTTATCGTTTGTAACTCCATGAGGACTTGCTCGTCAGTCAATTGTTTGTTTTCTTGCTCTAGATAATTGATGATCCACTTTTCCCTCTCTAAATTGACTAAGAAGGCTTGAATCTGAGCCTCTTGCTCCTTGATGATCATGTCTTTAGTAATCTTTGTACCTTGAGTTTCCAAATCAATGACATCAACTCCTTGTGTCTCCTCATGATCAACAAGGTCAAAATCTCTCTCTTGCCCATCACTAAGATCCTTCTCATGCATCGTTTTCTTGCCTTTACCTTTGCCCTTGGGTCGTTGCCCAACCTGTACTTGTTTAGCTGAAGATGAAAGCAAAGCCCCTTCCACTCCTTGTGGAGATAGAATTTGCCTGTGGCCTGAAGATGAAGGCGAGACCCCTTCCACACCTTGTGGAGAAAATACTTGCCTGGAAGCTGTAAAAAGTTTCCTAGTGCCTCTCTCATATTTCACAAACACTGTCACTCCCACAGTTTTGGTCTCTTGGACCTTTTTCTGTCCTAAAGGTCCACCTTCTTCTTGAGGCACTGATGAAAAGACTTGAGGGCTTTTGAACATTTCATGAGAAATGAATGTTCCCTGTGGTAGGTTAAGTAGGTTCAGCTAATGTAAGACAATGATTTTAATCATAGAGAAGTGGTAGATGTTGGTTAGTTGTTGTGGGTATGATTTCTTCTTTATAATGAATGCCATATTCTCTATGTTTCTGAATATGAAGTAGGGGATATTCATCATTCTCACCCTAGTGAAATGCATCAACAATCTAATGTGGTAGGCATACAGTCTGGAGAACCTACCTTCACAAGTAAAGTACTTGATGATGATCTTCATCAATGGAGAAAACCTGTCCTCCAAGAATTTAAAGGGGATTACTCTGCTGAGTTTGTTATGATATTTAGCCTTAATGTAAGGCTCATAGTATTCCCTGTCAATGTACTGACCTTTGTTCCACTTTTCACTCACATTTGGAATACTTGTAGCCTTTGAAATGACAGTTGGTGACAAAGTGAATGTAACGCCAACAAGGTTTATGTCATTGTTGTCCAAGTGTGTCACAAAAAACCTTGCTAATTCATGATGAGATTTTACCCTTTCCACCATTTCACAAAAGTTGAAACACAACTGATGTCTAAAACAAGAAAGGGCAAATGGGTAGGCTTGCAACTCCCTCAAATTGGTGGTCTCCTCTTTGATATGTTTTCCTCCCTTATGAGGCCTTCTACCCTGAGTGTCTCTCTCCCTGGAACTGTCACTATGTGTTTCTTCCTCCATTTCATACTCACTGTCCATCTCCATTGTTGTACTATTGTTTCTCTTTGTGGTTACTGAAGAGTGGTGGATTGGTTAATGAAGGTAAGATGAGTATGAAGAGATTTTAAATAGGAAAGCAGGTGAGGGTGAACAAGAATGGGAAAGGGATGTAGGGAGTAAGTAGGGTTAGTGAATGATGTAGGGTTTGGGATGTATGGGTATAGGGTTTGGGAATTAGGAAATGGTTTTTAGGGAGTTATGTCTAGGGAATTATGGATGGGAGGATGGGATTTAGGGAAACAGTAAAAATGATATGGGACAATAGAAATGAGTGTATTTTTACAACATATGACATAATTTAATGACAATTAGGGTTTCATGTTTTGAGAGACAACACAACCCAAAAACCTATGCAAAAATTCTTGTCTGCAAGAAAAGTGATGTTACTTACTTGAAAAATGCAGAAATTTTGGAGTTTTGATGCGATTTGATGCAATTTGCAACAATTTGTAGCTCAAATGCCAGGTGCATAGTGCATTTCCTAGGTGCATAGCTCTAGTTCAGAATAACACAGGAGAAAAAGCCTAGGTGCATAGTGCCGCTACTATGCATGGCGCCAATTTTTGGCGCGTAATGTCAGGCTGTTTCCTCCAAAAACATAGCAATTTCCTCCCTTTGCTCAATAACCCCTTGAAATCATGATTTTGCTCATAACTTCAACTCAAATAATGAATTAACTTGAGAAAGAAATTACCTTTATATAGCTTGGGCACTTTTGATTTTTCACCCTCCAAAACCCACTTTATAATGTCTTTTGGCTTTTTTCAAATACTTTGTTTTTTGGATGTTTGATTTTTTGTTGGAAATAGGTAAATTGATGCTTCGTGATCTTTTTCTTTTTCAGTGGCATGTATTTGGAAATATTAGGAGGTGACCTGGAGCAACATGAGACCATTAATTATATATGAAAAATGATGAAATTACATGAAATTTATGAATAAATACCAATGCTCTGTTTTCACCTCAAACTGGTTTTGAGGTGAAAATCTTATTAAATTTACAAATTATGAAATTAAAAGTTTCCTGATGATTATTGTCTTCCTCATGTGTCTGCTGACCATTATTAATCAATGGTTACTAAAAATTTGACATGGTGAAACCCTAATACCTAATGAGACTATAACCCTAAGACCGAAGACCTATTTAATGAAACAAACTAAAAATGGAGCTAAACCTGAACCATTGACTAAAACACACATGAAAAGAAGTCAACAGATATGTGTCATGAGGGAAAAAACTAGAATGTATCCTATCATTAGCTGATCCATGACCTAATGGAATGCAACTCATTTAGAATGGAACTCCTAATATGAAATGAAAAAGATTAAGTTTTGATCATGATGACAGTGTGAAGACATTGAAACTAACACTGCCGAGGCTAGATTCCTATTGAAGCAACTCACACCATCAACATAACTGATATAAGGTGTGGATTATGGATCCATATGAAATATGCAAGAAGACAATGTGTAAGAATGTGGGGGATGTAAACTACCTGAATGCAAGAAGAAAGAAAGAGATACATGCATTTCAATGGGAAATGATATGGGTAAAATTTCTTGAGGTAGAGTATATTTTGAGGATTGGTAAGGATTTCTCCTTATGGACCCTATTATAGATATAACCCCTTTCCCAAACACTTATGAATGATATAAGGTCCTAGCCATAATAGTTCGAACTTCCCACTTCCCATGACATCATGAGCTTTCTCATACACAAAAACTAGGTCACTTTCATGGAAGGTACAAGGGTGTACTTTGCAACCATACTAAGCTTTGGTGCACTTGTTGGCTACTTCAATGGTTTGCAATGCAACTCGATGACCTTCAGTCGCATGCTCAGGCATGATGAGTCATTGTTTTAAAGGTTGGGTGTCTAGGAGGATTTCGACGACAAGATCAAGGGAATGGATTTCACACTCGATTGGTAAAATTGATTCCCTTGCAAGAAGAAGGTGGAAAGGAATGAAATCCATGGTGGTCTTTAAAGAAGTTCTATAGGCCCAAAAGGTAGGGAAGAGCATTATATGCTAGTTTGTCTTGTGTTTATTCACCCTCCACTGAAGCATAGTGTTAAGGATCTTTTTGACAACTTCAACTTGGCCATTGCCTTGGGGGTAATAAGACAATGAATATTGATGTTCGAAGCCCAACAGAGAGGATAGCTCATGCCATATCTCATTTTCAAAGTGTCAACCATGGTCAGAGACCAATTGTTTTGGAACCCCATATCAAGCGATAACATGTTTAAAGAAGAAGAGGGTTGCAGTAGCTAAGGTGTTATTGAATGTTGGCATGGCTTTAGCCCATTTGGTAAAATTGTCGATGACCACAATAATATACTTTTGATTATTAGCATATGGGGGTCGACACTCCATGAAGTCAATAACCCATTTATAGAAAGGATTGACTACGATGATGGGATAGAGGAGAGCAGATGGAGCTCACACCTTAGGGGCATATAACTAGAAATTGGGATAGTGTCTGATTGCCTCAATACAATCGATAAAGAGAGAAAGAAAAAATTATGTGGCATGTATGAATTTCTGGGCAGTGGTCATTCTGGAGAGATGGCCACCATAAGCGCCATCATGGTAGAAATCGGGTACTTTCTCAGCTTCAACATGGGTGAGACATTGACGAAGGATAGTGTTGAAACCGTGACAATAAAGGTCATTACCGATGAGGAGATAGAGAGGGGCTTGATGTCTAATACATTGTCGATCATGACAAGTGAGGTGGGGGGGAATTTCTAGGTTCATAGATAGGTAAGGATGTCACCATACCAAGGATCACGTAAGGTACTGGTGAAGACGTATTCATCTGGAAGATCATCATCTAACAATTGATCAAGCACATCAGTGGGAAATTCAGAAATGAGTTCAGCAAGGGATAAACCTTTCTTGCCCTTTGACATGACAAGTTTGAGATTTAATTCTTAAAGGTTAATGATCCAACAGATGTAATTCCCACTAATGATCCATCAACTCAATAGGAAGGCCATGGGGTTGGAATTGGTCACAACTTTGGTGGTACACGTAAGGATATAGTGACAAGGATTTTTAACAGAGAACACGACAACCAACATTATCTTTTCTTCATGGGAATAAGACACAGGGGGACCTTGAAGGTTCTTACTAACATAATATATCACATCCTCAATGCCTACATAATCTTCCTGTATAAGGACTGCAGCGACTGAATAGGTGGACGCAAAAATGTACAATATGAAATCCCTCTCAAAGTTAAGTGGAATAATCAATGAAGTAGAAGTGAGAGCATGTTTGAGGGCATCGAAAGACTATTTATCGTGGTCATCCCAAATAAATGGAATGTTAGATCGAAGGAATCTAAGGAACCCATGATCCATGGTGGCATAGTTAGGAACAAACCAACAAAGAAAGTTAGATGTTCCTTGGAGGATTTGTAATTAGCAAAGGGTATAGGGAGGAGGAATTTGAAGGATGGATTGAAATTTGAGCATGTCAAGAATGATACTGTCTTTGGACACAAATGGTGCCTTGTTTCTTAAGAACATAAACATGATTAGACACACATGTGGCGTATTCAATGGGATAGATCAAACCAGCCTGCTTGAGCTTATTGATTTCATCTTTGATAGCTTCATGTTTAGAAGGATGGATAGGCCTTTGCTTTTGGTGGATGGGTATGGAATCGAGCCAAGTTTCGATGTCATGTTCAACAATGGTGGGATCAAATCCGAGAATTTTAGAATAAGACCAAGTGAATGTTAGAAAATTATATATTACAGAGCAATGGAACACATAAGATATATGGCAGAAATATGAACACAGAAAACACATGAAACAAGAGAGACACAGATATACGTGGTTCACCAAATTGTTTCTACGTCTGCGGAGAAACAGCTAGTCCTTCCTTTTATATTATCCAACAAAATGAAGAGATACAACCTAGAATAGATCCATTGTAATTCCCTCTTCGCTCTCACACAATCTCCTCTCTCTTTCTCACTAAGAATACAGATCTACATAGATGCAATACAATTCCCTCACATATAGCGAGGGATTTCCTTCTAGGGAAAAAACCATAAATTAAACATAACTTCTATTGAGATCTTTGCCTAATGAACGGCCTAGATTGACTATGAAATTACAACATTTTACAAGGAAATTTTACATCTCTTTTTAGCTTTGGGGGTGCTTCCCTCGATCCCCAGCTGGGGGGGGGGGTGTCCCAAAGATTGCAACTCCCCCCTATATCCCCCTTGTAGTACAAATATTACGGGTGGCGTTGCTACCACATTACGAACTGGGGTCCAATGTGGTGATACCTCTGAATAAAGAAGATAATCAGGCTCCACACCCAACAATCTCCCACTTGGACACTGATTGTAGCAACTCCACCGCTGCTTCATTTGTTGGAAAATGACTCCACTTTGGACCTGGCTATTTCTCATATTCTTCATCATACTTGAAGACCAATTGAAACTGAGTAGAACCTCAATTTCTCCCTGGTTACAACTTTTGTTAACATATCTGCAAGATTCTTGCTAGTGTGTATCTTTTCCAACTTCAACAATCCATCTTCCAATGTTGACCATATGAAATGGTACTTGAGCTATATATGTTTAGTTTTGGAATGAAATGCAGAGTTCTTTGTAAAATGTATGGTACTCTGGATATCACTATATAACCTGCCCAACTCCTTCTTCTTACCCAATTCATCCAAAAAACCTTTGTGACTAAATCTTTCTTTACTAGCCTTTGTAGAAACAACATACCCTACTTCCATTGTTGAGAGTGCAACAACACTTTGTAGTTTCGAAACCCAACTGATAGTTGTTCGACCTATAGGAAACACATACCCTGTTGTGCTCCTCCTATTATCTCTATCACCCACCATGTTTGCATCAACATATCCCTGTAGAGCAATGTTTGAACCACCAAAGCATAATGTCTGATTTGTGGTACCTCTCAAATACCTGAGAATCCACTTCACCACCATCCAATGTTATTTTCCTAGATTGTTCATGTATCTTCTTACAACTCCCGCTGCATGTGAAATATCAGGCCTTGTGCAGATCATTGCATACGTTAAGCTTCCAACTGTTGATGCATATGGAACTTTAGACATATAAGCCATTTCTTCTTGAGTCTTGGGACACACCTCCTTATTTAGTTTGAAATGGCTAGCCAAAGGTATACTGATTGATTTTTCAACACTTTTTCTATGTACTCACATTGAGACAATGTTAATTTTCGATTCTTCCTGTCTCTAGTTATTCCCATACCAACGATTTGTTTTGCAACACCCAAATACTTCATTGCAAATGAGTTCACCAATTTTCTTTTGAGCACATTTATTTCCTGCATGTTAGAACCTACAATAAGCATGTCATCTATATACAATAACAATATAATATAGTTTCCATAATTTTTCCTTTTGAGATAAACACAATGATTAGAGTGACATCTAGTATAACCTTGTTTAGACATAAACCCATAAAATTTTAGATACCACTGCCTTGGAGCCCATTTTAAGCCATACAATCTCTTCTTCAACCTGCACACTAGTTTCTACTTCCCTTTTATCTCATTTCCTTATGCCTGCTACATATATATCTCTTCCTCCAAATCCCCATGGAGAAAGGTTGTCTTTACATCTCACTGCTCAAGATGCAAATCTTCAGCTGCTACTAGACTTAAAATAGTTCTGATTGAAGTCATTTTAACAATAGGAGAAAATATTTCTGATTGAAGTCATTTTAACAATAGGAGAAAATATCTCATCAAAATCTATACTTTTTTTCTGTGCAAATCCCTTCACCACAAGTCTAGCTTTATACCTTTTTCTACCTCCATCTTCTTCCTTCAACCTGTAAACCCATTTATTCTAAAATGTTGTTTTACCTGCAGGAAACCTGACTAAGTCCCAAGTTTGGTTATGTGCTAAGGAGTCCATCTCTTCTTTCATGGCTTTCTTCCACTTCTTCCTAGTTTCTACCTACACTGCTTCTTCATAACATTCTGGTTCACCAGAATCAGTCAACAATAGATAATATAATGAGGGATAGTATCATTCATGGGGTCTACTTATCCTGGTAGATCTTCTAACACCACTTTTAGGTGTTTGAAGTTCTTGTTGCTGTTGTGGTTGTTTTTGTTGTTCTGGCTATTGATCATTATGATTTTTAGGCACCTTCACTTTTTCTGTGATGTCATCAAGGATTGTGTATTCTCTATTTTCTTTTTCCTACATTTGATCCTTCTACAAAACCTTTTAATTAAATATGACAACTTTTCTCCTAATGATTTTGTGTTTTTCATAATCATAAAAGCAATAACCAAAATCGTTAACACCATATCCAATAAAGGTACATTTTTTTGATTTTTCCTCAAGCTTTGTTCTATTTTCTTTATTAATGTGGACAAAGGATTCACATCCAAAAGTCTTTAAAACTGAGCAGTTTACCTTTTTTCCTATCCATGCCTCCTTTGGAATACCACCATCCAAGGAACTTGAAGGCCCTTTGTTTATTAGATAAACAACAATATCTACAACATCTGCCCAAAATTGTAAAGGCAATTCTACATTCAGTCTTATGCACCTTGCACACTCCATGATCGTCCTATTCATCCTTTCTAACACACCATTTTCTTGTGGCGTTCCTGGAACTGTCTTCTCTCTGAAAATTCCATTCTCTCAACAGTACCTATCAAACTCTTTGCTGCAATATTCACCTCCTTTGTCTAATCTGAGACACTTCAACCTTTTTCCTTTATCATTTTCAACCAGATCTTTCCATTTCTTAAAAGTACCAAATACATCAGATTTATTTCGAATAAAATAAATCCAAGTTTTTCTAGTTGCATCATCAATAAAAGTAACATAATAACAATATCCATTGAGAGATGATACCTGAGTAGGTCGCCATACATCTGTATGCACAAGCTCTAATTTTTTTCTCTTCTTTTCTTTCCCAACTCTGAGGAATCTGACTCTCTTTTGTTTTCCATAAACACAATTCTCACAGAATTTTAAAACAACATGCTTCAAACCTGGCAACAAATTTCTTGAGTGAAGAATCTGCATTCCCTTCTCACTCATGTTCCCAAGCCTATGATTCCACAATGTTGTATCTTCTCCCTTAGAGGTTAAATAATAAACAGAATTAGAAATACCATTGCATAAATACAATGTACCAACCTTTTCTCCTTTTTCTATTACCAAGGATCCTTTAGTGACCTTACAGGCTTTATCTATCAAAGTAGTCGCACATCCTTCACCTCCCAACTGCCCTGTTGAAATTAGAAAATATATAAATAAATATATATATATATATATATATATATATATATATATATATATATATATATATATCTATATATTTTTTTTTTTTTAATTTTTTTTTTTCAGATTTGGAACATTCCTTACCTCCTTCAATATCCATTGATTACCATTCCGATTTTTTATGAAAATTGTACCCATTCCAATGATTTTACAAGGTTTCATCACCCAATCGAACCTACCCAAAATGTCCTTGAACATAATATTGAAAATGTTTCCTATCAGGTGTGGCATGGAATGAGGCCCCTGAATCTACCACCCAGGCATCAATAATATTTTCTAATGAAAGAATCAAAGCATATTGCAACAAATCACCTGTCACATTCAATTCATGATTGTTTTCTTGATGCACATCTCCTTCTTTCCCCTTCTGAGACTTGCAGTATTTCTTTAGGTGACCTTTCTTCCCACATTTCTAGCACACTATCCCTAATTTGGACTTGGATCTACCTTTCCTTGTTTTATTGTGATATCCTGCGCTCTTTCCTATTTCTATTTTTCTTCCCCTACTCTCTACAGTGAAAGCATTACCTGATGTCTCAGTGGAGCTTTGCCTCCGCATTTCCTCGCTAAGGATTGCACCGACAACATCATCAAACTTTAAAGTACTAGATCTAGAGATAGAGTTACTAATGACCATAACTAAACCATTCCAACTTTCTAGCAATGAGCACAAAAATAACAGAGCCCTAACTTCATCATCAAAAGTTACCCCTATAGAACTTAACTAACTAATAACTGTATTAAATTCATTTAAATGATCAAAAACAGATCCACCTTCTGACATCTTCATATTAAATAAATGCTTCATAAGAAATACCTTATTTGAGGCCAAGGCTTTTTCATATAGTTTGGTCAATGTCGACATTAAACCCTCTATTTTTGTTTCCTTTGAAATATTAAAGGCTACCGATGCCGCTAGGCACAACCGAATTGTTCCAAGTGCCTTTGTATCGAGATTATCCCATTCTATGTCTATCATACTCGTCGGATTCTTTTTCTTTCCACTCAATGGTTGGTACATATTTTTTTGGTACAAATAATCTTCCATTTGCATCTTCCATAGTTGGTAGTTTTGGCTGTTAAATATTTCGACCCTAAACCTACCATCTTCTACCATTTTTCCCACTCGAACCAGTAACCCTTCTTGTTTTCGGGAAAACTAGTATTCCTAAAGAATGCTAGCCCTCTAGGTTTGGTAGCTACCCTAGAAACAATAGTTTAAAGCAATTCAATGATTTCTTCTATGTGTAACATATAAGAGAAAGATAATGGAACCAACTTGGAACTTCCGCTTAATCCCTTGCTTGATCTCTCTCTCCTTTGGAAAATCGTGTAACTCCTCCCCATACTTAACACGCTTGGAGAGCACTTGCACAAGCATAGCAACAAAGAACCGTCAAAGCATCATGATCTATTACAACATAAACATTACAGAATGAGATATATAATGAACAAATGATAACATTCACAATTGCACAATCATGTGGGGGAAAACTTGAAGAGCTTTATTAATAGAAAGGAGAATTACAACCCAATTGTTTGATCCAGCATCATCCTCCTAGCTTCAATCCTTCTTCACCTCATGAAATAGCAAGATCACACCAACAAGAATACAATGCTCTCTCCTCAATTACAAACTATCAGCACTTCCTTGCAATTCACAATATTCCAGCCCCCTGATCTCTTGGATTGGAGATCCATTTATAGATGTTTGCAAGGGTGTGAGTCATTCATGCAGTTTTATTAGTGTCATTCCACTTTTTACAATTGGTTCCACTAGAGAAGGGATTGGAGATTTCCTAGATCCCTTATTCATCTTTGGGCAAATTCAGAGAGGCGAGTGGCACAGGAGAAGTTTCTAGAAGATTCCATGAGCAACCAATTAAAAAACTGTCCCAGACATTTGTCCATCCTCGTCAATTGCATCCTATAGAAGGCCTAAATAGTATGCATCACACCCTGGCAGTGTACCACTCAGTATGCATCACACTTTGCCAGTGGAGTAGTTAGTATGGTTCAATTTAGGTAATTTCTAGATGGTTTCTCAGATGGAACTTTTGGGGAATGATGTATTCAGATGACTATGTTCCTTTAGGGTATGAAACAACTCTTTTAGCAGTTGATGAGCCCTAATAAATTGACATATAAGTTTGGGGTTGAGGTGCCCAAATATGTCTATAATAGTTGCCCTCAAAATCATGAGGTCATAAATATTCATGTCAAGTGAAATTCTTTATCATGAGGATCCGAAGTTTCGAACTGGAAGGTGACTTGCATAAGTTACAATACAATACATCATCATAATATGATTTTCATGATCCCGCTAAGGGAGGCATTCCCATGCTTAGCTTTATAAATTTCATTTCATGTACATAGATCAGATAGTCGTTTGCAGATACAGACTCGTGATTCTTCAAATATAGAGTCGCAATCCATGATTAGAATGACCATTTGTGTAGAGCCTTTGTACATTTGATGTTTTTATATCCCTAAATATATCGCAGCCCGAATGGATAAAACTAGATCCGAGGTCTTCAAAATCATTCAATCTTCTCTTGATGTAAAAGTCAAACCATGTGAAGAGATGTTCTGAGGTCGAACATGGAAAGACATTGCCTGATTACCAACCAATGATGTGAGTTATTAACAGACGCGAGAGGAATCACCGATAATGATAATAATCCTCAAGGTACTATAGTACAATTCACATGGTGTGCATACATGATCTGATGTTGAACACCACGCAAAAACTTTCGGTCAAAGTCCATTGATGTTAACCTATTGCCGAAAGTGAGAAACCTACCATTGATGTATCCAAGCTTCAAAGCACTGAAAGAGTTGTTTCTAAGTCAACTTCTTGGATAATGAGCTGATGTCGATAAGAAGCAACTCGTCATAGGAGGGCTTTGATGTATCCCACATCTATGATATGAAATGAAGCAAATGATTTCTGGAGGTGAAAACGAACTGATGACACAAGGTTCAGGAATGGTGGTTGTGAAAAAATGAAGGTAGGAGGTATTACAGTGTATGAGACATTAACTGGATGGTGATTTCTGAACTGAATGACTTCTCTTCAACATGTCGGTGACACTGAGATGAATTGGTAGCATTAACCCCAAAATATGGATGGTATGAAAGACCAATAGTGTGATGACTGGTGAGTGGAATAACCCAACCCAACTCAATAATGGAATTGAAGTAAAAGTGTCATGTTCAAGAGCGACTTGCTACCATAAATTCTTCAAGTTGTTTCCCATTTTTCCCCAGTCATTGCTGACCAGTACCTCTTTATTTTTTTTCAAGCTTGAGGAGGATAACATATGCTTGTTCTATAATTCGCCCTTTGGGCAAACTTGTCACTATTTAATGTTTTAATGAGTCCAGTGACAGTGAAACTCGATCTCGTCTAGATGGACAAGTTTTTCGCTATTATTTTAACGAGTTTAACGACAAGGATAACTTGGTCCTTTTCACATTTAGAGAGTTTGAAAAGGGATGAAAAGAAAACTCCATAAGTTATTTTTCGTAAAGTAATCGCTCAGGTCCAAAAAAGGATAAAATAATACAGGAGGGATGACATTTCCAATACTTTAATGAGCTAGAAAAGACAAGTGCTCAACTATCTTTTCATGTTTAACGAGTCTAAAAAGGGTTTAAAGATGACTCTATTTTGAGTAAGAGAGGTGTCTAGGGTAGAAACGAGTTCCGGTGATGTTGGAACTTCTCAAAACATGTTGATTTATGTGAAGAGGCTGGCTAATAAGACCACTCATTTCAACTGTTCCTAAAAATAGGGTAAAACAACCAAGTGAAAGCGTATGATTGGCCCAAGGGATGGTGGGAATGGGATGAACACAACCAAGGCTCAAAAGGTTGATATAAGGGAAATCAAAAGGGTTAAAAATTGAAAATGGGTTCATTTTTAGACATGCTTGAAATATGGGGAACTATGCTTGGATTCGGTTTCATGTTTATGCAAGCTTGAAATGAACAAACTATGCTTGAAAATGGTTTGCATGCCCCTAGCATCATGGAAGGGAGAGTCTCCTGTAACCAGATGGAAGTTGTTGTGGTGAAGCAAGAAAGTTATCCAACACCTTTTTGGCCTCGTACAAATAGACAAAGGTGAATGGGGTGATTCCCTTCACATAACCTACATGGAAACTTAACTTTTACCATTATGTGCATGCCCCCCCAAGCTTCATTACATTTACCTAAGTAAACTACTCATGGCTATCAGGTGGATGGAATGAAGGTTCTTTTACGAGATCAAGTGAAAGGATCGAATGGGATTTTACGAGATCTAATCAAAGACTCAACTTGGAACTTTTCTCCATGGGTTCTTGTTTCATTTTTTAACGAGCTTGACACAAGACAAGGAACTTTGCTGGGATTCTTTGTTTCATTTTTTAATGAGGTTGAAACAAGACAAAGACCTTTCCCCATACCCTTATTTTCATTTTTTTAACGAGGTTGACGCGGTATAAGAACTATCCTCGAACTCCTTGGGTTCATTTTTTAACGAGGTTAACACAATTATCCTGAGATTCCTTGGTTTAATTTTTTAACAAGGTTGACACAAGAAAAAAACTATCCTCGGAGGTCCTTGTTTAATTTTTTAATGAGGTTGACACAAGACATTGAACTATCCTTAGAGACCCTTGGTTTCATTTTTTAATGAGGTTGACACAAGACAACGAACTGCCTCGGAGACCCTTGGTTTCATTTTTTAACGAGGTTGACACAAGACAATTAACTATCCTCGGAGACCCTTGGTTTCATTTTTTAATGAGATTGACACAAGAAAATGAAATATCCTCGGAGACCCTTGGTTTAGAACTCATAAGTGGTCATGAAGGAGAGATCTGGTTCCAATGCCTCCTGTACATAATGTACAACATCACTGAATTAATCGTTAGTCGATGTAGGTATGGAACAGGTTGCCACATAATTAACCCGTGGCGGGGATGATACCATTGGTATAAATGAACCATTTAGGGATGGTGGTTGACTAGGAGCTATATTTGGACTGGGAAATGAAAGCTCGTAAACGATGACAATCTTGCCTTCATGTGGGAAACAAATCAGTTGAAAGAGTGTTGAAACAATAGCTCCCATGTGATAAACATAGTCATGCCCAAGAAGTAAATTGTAATCTAAAGGTCTTGGGACTACCATCACGTTCAGATAAATGGTTTTTCTTCCTAGAGTGATAGGTAACTGAGGGAGGATCCCTAATGGTCGACTGGCTCCTCTGTTGAAACCCAACAAATTCTTTGCAACAAGCACAAGCGGTGGCGAACCAAGTGCTTTCCAAGTAGTTGAGGAAAGGATACTCACTGATGCACCTTCATCTATTATAGTGCCAGATACAATCATTTTACAAACTTGTACTATGATTTGGAAAGGCACATAAGAAGGAAGGCGAGAACTTTCCAGTCGATTCCAATCAAAGGAAGTGACTAGAATACTTGGAGGGGGTACCGTAGAAATAGGATTTTCCTCCAGTCTTAATGGAACAAATGGATTTCCCCCAAGCTCATTTGAAGCTGAAGAAACAAAAATAACTGGAATGGTATCATATTCACTCTCTTTGGGAAAGGTGCGATTAGTTGAAGGTGAAATCAGGTCAATTGTTACCTCGACTTGTTGATTTTGGCCGGGTATAGACTCATAGGATTCAGTTTCAGAGAGAGTGGTTTTGACCGACAATTGATTTTGGTCAGTTGGTTCATCAACTAGTGAAGGATTTAGGGAGAGTTTCCTATAACCAGATGGAAGTTGTTGCGGTGAAGCAGGATCGTTATCCAACACTCTTTTGGAGGGACAAAGGTGAAATGGGTGATTACCTTCACATAGCCTACATGGAAAGTTGACTTTTCATTTTTGTCCATGAACTTTACTATCACTAGGTGATGGTGTGTTACCAACATAATCTCTAGAGGCTGATGACATGGGATGGTGTGAACAGGAATACCATTCTTTCAAGATCTGAGGAAAGTAAGGACAATTTCGATGAAAATGGTCTCCCACACAAATTATGCATGGATATTTGACTTTGTGAGGCTTAATGGACAAATTTTCATTAGATGTTGTATTCAAAGAAATGGTTGCTTGGCTGCCCCCTTGTTGAATTGGCTTCTTCTTCTTCTTCTTCCCTTTCTTCTTCTTCTTAGTTACCCTGTTACTAGTACCAAAGCTTTCAACAAGCGAAGAGGAAGAGGGACAGGGAGAAACAAATGAGGAAGAAGGCGAAGGGTCAACTTCAAGATCAACTGGAGGTTCATTTTTTCCAGTTGGAGGTGTACTTTATTGTGGAGAAATCTCGACACTTTGAACCAAAGAGCTTGAAAAGAACCATACTGGTAGGCCAATGGTAAATCCTGGAAGGGACAATGTAGCCATATAAGGAGAACCAATATTTCCGAATGAAAGAAAAGGACTAGGATTCCCATCAAGAGGGATTCCCTGATCGGTGGACTCCGGATTTGTTGCCATATGTTTCAACCTAAGATCAACTAAGGAATAGGGATGTTAATCACGGTCAATTAATTTTAATGACACTTGGACACACATTTGCTTTTTCAGTTTTAACGAGTCGAGAAAAAGCTAAAGATGACTGTAATCTCCTTTGATTTGTAATGAGCTTGAAAGGACAACTGCTCAGATGGACCTTTTCTTTTAGAGAGTCGAAAAGGAACAAAAGTGACTACTCTGGAAAATCTAGACAAAGGGATTACCAAACTAATCGCAAAACTACAATATACACCTTGGTGATAAATTAAAAAGAAATTACCAAGGACTTATATATGGCAGTCAATCTTCTCGAATGCTATGTTCAGTGCATTGTGATCAATAAGGCAGTAGAGTCAGTTTCATATGGATAAAGGATTTAAGCCTATTATGGTCTTCCAATATATATGTGATGGTACAGGGAGCACAAGTCCATGCTAGCACTTGTCGTATCAAGGAGGAGGAATCACCCAACCTTCAATGAAAATGATAGCTACTAGTTTTAACGATGCCAGAACACGTCACTAGCCTAGACCTCTAGATATGTTGTGTTAAGTTCCAAAGCGTTGTTAGGTTCATTGAAATTCATTTTAAAGTTGATCTTGTTTAGATTTTTCCTTTCAATGGTTCGCCACGTGATGATGATCTAAAACTCCTAAGATGCAATCTACAATGATAAACAATATTTGAGCAATGAAAATCCTAACTACTAGGGAAAGAAGATAATAGTGTTTTAAGCAAAGAGCAAATAGCACACACTAGTGCATTTCCCTAAATCATATTTTCACACACAAATAAAAAAATGCTAAGTGAAAATGCATGAGTTTGTTTTCGCTTTCCTTAATGTGAGAGATGCAAAAAAGAAAATTAAATGCAGCAAAGATCTAAAATATTTCACTCAAAATGACATTTTCGATCATTTCTTCTTCAAAAGGGAAAGGAAGACTCAAAACGACACATTCAATTTTGAATAAAAATGCTTTTGACACTTTGAATATAAGCAAATAAAATCAAATACATGAAGAAAAGTTCAATCGCTTATCAAGGGAAGGAAGAATTTACGACACTTCTCTTTTTGACAAAAAATGACAATTACGACACCTTTTGTACCAAAGCGACAAGTCAACTAAGACAAGTTTTCGAAAAAGGATAGTAAATGAGGAATAAATACACAAAGACATTCACTAATCCTAATGTAATTGAGACTGATCTAAGTGATGCAAGTAAGCTTTAGTAAAGAGGCACTATTCATTTGCAGCAAAACAACCAAAGAAAACTGAAAAAGGTAAAAAACCCTCAATTTCTAGATGTAAAAAGAGTTCAGTCAATCATCACACCTAGGCTTCACAGAAATTGAGATGCATTGCACTTACTACACTCGGGAGGTACTATGCATACTGAGTCACAGTGGAAGACAGTGCGATGGTCTAGGGAGTGCAACTGAAATGTGTTTTGGCTCAAATGTGGAGCTGTTTTCAATGAATTAAGATGGGTTTTGATGAACAATGATGAGCAAAGTATGATGGAATGTCTTGAGAGGTTACTGAGCTACCAAAAGGGCATCTAGATGTGCTTGTAAGTCAAATTTTTAATTCATAAAATAAACCAGAGATTGACTAAAGCAACATTCAACTACTATGCAGTTGCAGAGCAAGAGCAGTTTGAAGGCTACCTAGCTGACTTTAGACTCTGTTTATAGTTTATCAAATTGAACATTAAACAAACAATAAAAAAAAACAAACATATATTCATTCCCCAACGGAGTTGCCAATTTGTTTATGGGAAAACTAGTATTCCTAAAGAATGCTAGCCCTCTAGGTTTTCCAGCTACCGTAGAAACAACAGTTTATAGCAATTCAATGATTTCTTCTATGTGTAATAGATAAGAGAAAGATAATGGAACCAACTTGGAACTTTCACTTAATCCCTTGCTTAATCTTTCTCTCCTTTGGCAAATCCTACAACTCCTCCCCATACTTAACATGCTTGGAGAGTCCTTGCACAAGTAAAACAACAAAGAACTGTCAAAGCATTGTGATCTATTACAACATAAACATTACAGAATCAGATATATAATGAACAAATGATAGCATTCACAGATGATAACATTCACAATTGCATAATAATATTGGAGAAAACCTGAATAGATTTATTAATAGAAAGGAGAATTATAACCCAGTTGTCTGATCCAACATCATCTGCCCAGCTTCAATCCTTCTTCACCTCATTAAATAGCAAGATCACACCAACAAGAATACAATGCTCTCTCCTCAATTACAAACTATCAGCGCTTCCTTGCAATTCAAAATATTCCAACCCCTTGATCTCTTGGATTAGAGATCCATTTATAGATGTTTGCAAGGGTGTGAGTCATCCATGGGGTTTGATTGGCGTCATTCCACTTGTTACAATTGGTTCCACAAGAGAAGGGATTGGAGATTTCCTAGATCCCTTATTCATCTTTGGGTGAATTCAGAGAGGCAAGTGGCACAGGAGAAGTTTCTAGAAGATTCTATGAGCTACCAACTAACAAACTGTCATGGACATTTGTCCATCCTCACCCATCGCACCCTATAGAAGGCCTAAACAGTATGCATCACACACTGGCAGTGTACCACTTAGTATGCATTGCACTTTTCCAGTGGAGCAGTCAGTATAGTTAAATTTAGGCAATTTTTGGATGGTCTCTTAGATGGAACTTTTGGGGAATGATGTATTCAGATGACTATGTTCCTTTAGGGTATGAAACAACTCTTTTAGGGATTGAGAAGCCCTAATACATTGACATATAAGTTTGGGGTTGATATGCCCAGATATGTCTATAACACTTCTCTCCTGCGAGTTTATCAGCCAAATAGACCTTCGGCTCTGATACCAGTTGTTAGAAAATTATATATTACAAAGCAATGGAACACATAAAATATATTACAGAAATATAAACACAAAAACACATAAAACAAGAGAGACACAGATATACGTGGTTCACCAAATTTGGGTTATGTCCATGGAGAGACATGCAATCCTTCCTTATATATTATGCAACAAAATGAAGAGATACAACCTATAGTAGATCCACTGTAATTCCCTCTTCGCTCTCACATAGTCTCCTCTCTATTTCTCACTCAGATTATAAATCTACATAGATGCAATAAAATTCCCTCATATATAGCGAGGGCTTTCCTTCTAGGGAAAAAACTCTAAATTAAACATAACTTCTACCATCATATATCCGCCTAATGAACAACCTAGATTGACTAAGAAATTACAACATTTTACAAGGAAATTTTACATATATTTTTAACTTCGGGGGTTGATCCAGGTGGATATTGGTGGCCACCTGCCAAGTCCACCTGGACCCCCACCATTGTCTTTCTCAGCATTTTCAGTTTCCTTAATTGTAGCACAACTTACTATTTTTAGCATTTTTTCGGGTCCTGAACTTCCGGAGCCGTTTTGAGGCCCTAAACGACATTTTTTTGGGGAATCCGAGGGCAACATGGGTCCATGCAATGCACCAATGTTGCCCGTTTCAACAATTATATTGCTCGAATAGATCTTTCTAATGAGCTATTGTACACGTCAAACGGAGATCATATGCTAAAGTTACGACCCCGGGAAGTTGGTGTACCAACTTACCCCCAAACGGGGCCCACAGTTTGGCGTTTCATCTCCTAGGGTTAGGTTTTGGAACGTGAAGGGTTTTTCATTGTTTCTCAACTATAAATAGGCCTTCGAGCCTCATTGTAACACAATTCAGAGGCATGTAGCCATCACATCTCTTCTCAGAGATAAGCTACCATCGCCCTAGCTAGTTTATTTCCATTTCTAATTGTAAGCATATTCTAGTATTTTCCATTAATGAAGTGAAGTATTATTTCCGCTGCATATTTGTGTATATGGTTATCTCTGTAATTTGTTGCATTCCAGTTTAAATCTAGATCAGTGGTATCAGAGCGGTCTGCTTTTTCTCTGTTTTTCTTTGCATGTCCCCAACAAGGTCGGGATATAAGGAGTTAGGGCTTGAACTGGTTAAACCTTTGCAAGACCAGCCTCGCAAATCCCGATGGCCTCCCATGGCGGACGAGAAGAAAGATGAGGGGGCAGGAGATCCCATCAAAATCTTGCTCGAAGAAGCGCTCGAGCGACAACGAAACGCGATGATGGACAACTTTGCGCAGATCCTTCAGCGGCTACCCAGAAGCGGCGCATCGGCTTCCAGCAGCTTCTCTGGAAATGCCACACCCTTTAAGGTACAAGTTAATTTTGAAATCCCCATATTCGAGGGTCAGATAGACGCCGATGCCGTAGATAAATGGTTAAATCTGCTAGAGGGTTATTTTTCTGTTCATGAATTTTCGAGTCGGGAAAAGATTGTTTTTGCTCTTCTCAAAGCAGCCCCCCACGTCAAGGACTGGTGGGAAACCTACTGCGAGCAGAAGGATGAAAGTACTGGCTCACTATTTTCAGCCGCACCCACCTGGGACTCGTTTCGGGCTGCCATCAAGGAGCAGTACTACCCTGTCGGGAGCTATGAGGATGAATACATAAAGTGGACCACACTGCAGCAGGGAAGGGACCAAGACGTGCCGGAGTTCAACAATCTTTTCCATACTCTTCGCACAAAGTTGGGTATCAAGGATTCGGAGCAACATTTGATACTCAAATACCGTGGCTGCCTGCACAAGTACATCCAGGAAGAAATACAATTCCTAAACATCCCCTCGCTCGGCGCAGCATACCGGTATGCCGTCAAGGTCGAACAGAAGTTGAAACAAAAGAAGCGAGATTTTGGATCTGCGAATCCAAAGCAGGGGAAAGGTGCCCCTAAACCACAAAACAAAGGAAAAAGCCAAGGCGGGACAACCCAAGACAACCAGCCGAAGCTACAAGCAAAGAACAGCGCCGCGAAGCCGAGAAAGGACACTGGAAAATGGTGCGAGTTCCATAAGAGCTCCACTCACAACACAAGTGAGTGTCGGGCCAAGCAGTCACTGGTGACCGAGCTAAAGGTTTCAGAATCAGATGCATGTTCCGACTCTGAGTCAGAACCCGATAAGGGGTATGAAAAAGGGAAGCAAATCATTGATGCGGACCCCAGCGCCACTGTTGCTACCGCAAAGATCCAGAGGAAGAGGAGCGTCTCTTCCACTCCCAGATGTGGGTAAACGGCTCCCCGATACAGTTCATTTTTGATAGCAGGAGTCAAAAGAACCTCATTTCGACAGAGGTCGTGAAGCAGTTGGGCTTACCGACCACAGCACATCCACAACCATACACCATTGGGTGGCTTCACCAAGGACGAGATCTTCGCGTGAGCCAGCAGTGTCGCCTTCCGTACAACATCAAGGCCTTCACGGATGAGGTATTGTGTGACATTGCTCCCCTTGAGGTTTGTGATGTATTACTAGGACAACCATACTTGTGGAAGCGACATGCTGTGTATGAATCAAGGCCCCGTGCTGTGATTATTACATTGGGAAATAATTTGGTCAGGATACCAGAGGTAGCACCACCTGCCGCCATCTCTTTGATTACTGCCAAACAATGCAGTAAGATCATTTCCAAAACTAGGAAATTTGTTTTCCTGATGATACACCCTCAAGAGAAGAAGAAGACAATGGCCGCGACCTCCAAACGGGGTCCCTCTGCACGGCAGCTATAGATGGACAAGATTGTGGAGGTGTACGAAGACATCTTCACCTCCCCGGCAGGGGTTCCTCTGCACTATCAAGTCCAGCACTCCATCGATCTGACGCCAGGGGCGCCGCTACCCAATGGACCAATTTATCGACGCTCCGTTGTGGAGAACAATGAAATCAAGAGGCAGATTCAGGAGCTCCTGCAGAAAGGTCACATCCGCCCGAGTTCTTCGCCTTGTGGGAGCCCGATAGTGTTGGTACAGAAGAAGGATGGGATGTGGAGACTCTGTATTGACTATCGGGCGCTGAACAAGATCACTGTCCGTAATAGGTACCCAATCTCGTGGATTGATGACCTCCTAGACCAACTAAAGGGGGAAAAATATTTCAGCAAGATCGATCTGAAGTCAGGATATCACCAGGTACCAATCGAACCCTCAGATGTGTGGAAGACTACCTTCAAATCCAAGGAGGGCCTCTTCGAATGGTTGGTCATGCCTTTCGGATTGAAAAATGGTCCTGCAACCTTTATGAGGCTATTGGATGACATCTTGTGGCCATTCACCAACTCCTTTGTAGTAGCATACTTGGATGACATTCTGATCTTCAGCCAGAGTTGGGAAGAGCACCTCCACCACATCCGACAGGTTCTCCAAACACTGCGGCAACACAAGCTATGTGCCAATTTGGAGAAATGCACTTTTGGCATGACCCAGGTTCAATATCTAGGATAAATCATTGATGAACAGGGGGTGCATGTCGATCCAGCCAAGGTCCAAGTCATTCGGAATTGGCCCTCTCCAACCACTCTAACAGAGCTCCGCAGCTTTCTAGGTCTTGCCAACTTCTACCGCAGGTTTGTGTTGGGGTTTTCTCATATTTCTTGGCCCTTGAGTCAAGTCAACAAGGGCGGCGGGGCGAAAGAAAAATTCTTTTGGTTTGAATCTCAACAGAAGGCATTCAGGGAGTTGAAGGATCGCCTCTGCACGGCACCAGTGCTCGCCTTACCAGATTTACAACAACCATTTGAGGTCGAGACAGATGCCTCTGACTATGCTGTTGGGCAGTCCTTACTCAACATGGACATCCAGTGGCATATCACAGTGAAACACTTTCAGACACAGTCCGGAAGTACCCCACTTATGATAAGGAGATGTATTCCATTGTACAGCCCTGCCGACAATGGAAGCATTACATTTTGGGGAAGGAAACGGTCATCCACACAGACCACCGACCTCTGCAGTTCATACAGACCCAAGGGAAATTGCAGAATGATCGCCATCAGAAGTGGTCTACATACCTGCAACAGTTTCACTTGAATATCAAGTATAAAAAGGGCAGCACCAATAATGTTGCAGATTGCCTCAGTCGACCACCGATCATGGCGCTAACCACCGTGCTCAACTCTTGTGGGCACGAGACTTCTGATTGGCAACTTCTCTACAAAAGCGACCCAGAATTCGGCCACACATACCAGACACTCTTGGAGGGTCGACAGGTTGCAGATTTTCTTTATCATTTAAAGGATTATCTTGTGGAGAGAACAATTAGAACCTACAATTTTCAACACAAAATACTTGTATAAGATTATATCATCGCTGAGGTAGGCATTCCCATACTCAGATAAAAAACTTTAACTAACAGACTAACTACTACTCTGATACAGGAATGATTCCATAGTACATCATAATCATAGACTC